>RJWM01003981.1:0-106562 GCA_004363535.1 Dasyprocta punctata
GTCTTTTGGGTACAGAAGCCTAAAATCTAACTTAAAAGACAATACTTGAACTTGGTTCCATCCTTACTGGGTTGTGAGACCCACACGGGGCAGCTGAACTGTGCTCCCTCAAGTCCTGGAGGCCAAGTGTTACAGCGCTGCCCTGGGTCTTGCCAAACACACTCTGGGTCCTGCCTCTTCTGCTGTCTCCAGGCACAAGGACTGTCCTGCAAGGCATTTCTGCATTCTGTCCCCAAGGAAGACCTGGCAGGTGACAGCACCTCTCAGCCAGGAACCCGAATTTACAGACACAGCACCTTGATGCGTTCTGCAGCAGGGTCATGAGCGTGCACGTTTCATGCAGACTTTACAGTGTATCATGCAGATTTTTTTCTTCTAATTATCTAAATTATGGTCTTTGGCCAATACTGATAATGTATATGGAGAAGCTCTGGATGAATTCTTCTTCTGCTTGTTTTTCTTTTAGACAAGTAGATTAAGTCATGCTCCATTTCCAAAATAAAATTTTAAGACTTTCATTACATAAAAACTTGTCTTTCAAATCTAAGTTCTTCTAAATCTAAGAATAAATACACTTTTATTTTTATACTACTTAACGTAAAGTTGTTCCTGATACCTGAATTAACAAAGCAAGATGGCCACAGATCAGAGATGGGGTGGCAGAGATCAGAAATCAGATCATCATGATCTCATTGAATTTTTTTTATTAAAATCTATTTCTACCTAGTATATCAGACAAGATTCCAGAATATGTATATCATGTGCATAGATACATTTTTATAAATCCAGACTAAAATAAATTCTTAAATATTTTCTTAAATATTATCTCCCATTTTCTCTGTAACAGTGAGATACACAACACATATCTAAATACACTAAGAGTTAAGGATAATCTATTTGGGGGTTTTGCTTATTAAAATAAACTACATTCATGCATAGTGGGAGGAGGTCAAAATTAGGAGACCTCCATTGCCATCTGCTATGCATCCATGGTGTAAATGGGAAAACCTCTTCATCTGGATGAGCTCCAGTTTCCTCAGCCAAAAAACAGGGAAGTTGCTGTTCTCAAGACCAAACTGGAGGATTGCAGTGGGTCACAGATTCACTGGACCAATCCACCTTGAAGTATTATGAAAATGTACTTTCATTAAAGTCTTGCATAGCTTTAAATATTATAGTAACATTATTATATTAAGCTGAAAACTCACTCAAATATTTAATTACTAAGCCACTTAGTGCAGGAAGCACAAAAGTGTGTTGGTGGCTTGCAATCTACTTGAAATTCAAGTGCAAAGACCAAAAATAAAATATGATTCCAAAGACAGTATGGAGGAGGCCAGTAATACACCACTAGAGCAGGCTGAATTATTTTCCTTCCCTATATCTCTCACAAGCGTAGAATTAATGAGTACCATAACAAGACTGAAATCAAGAGGAACAATACTTGGGTAGCTGCTGTCAAGAGGGCTGATGGAAAAGGGGGTCAGAACATTCATTAAGCTATCTGCAAAGTAATACCTAGGCATTTTCTGCTACCGTGAAGCAGGTAATACCCTGAGTAAAAGGTAAGAATTAAATCCCTAGGACACAGCAGGAGAATGCAAATAGAAACAAAGAATATGCTACATAGTCTTACTCTATAACATTAATACCCATTAATACACTTTTCAAAGAGAATTTTTTCTAGCTGTTAGTCTGTATAAATACATTCTAAGGCAAGAACTTGCCTTAGTTTTAAAGTAATGTTTTTCTCTTTGATGTGAATTGTGCATAATCTGAAAGAATTAATACCAAGTGCCCTACAAAAATAATTTGAGGAAATAACTACCTGTCAAATAACTATGCTCATTATTTCAGTAAATAGTTATACTGTGCTTGTATATTATAAAAGAAGAGTAGTAAGATTAAATGTTAGAAAATTACATTAATATTTACCTTTTGTGGAAGAGTTATATTTTTCTTGTTCTTCAATGAATTAAATGCACATAATGATGGAAACAAAAGAAAGAAATCAGCAAATTTATAGTTAGACATGGAAATATGAATTAACACAATGGCATAAATAATAAATGCATAACACATAATGTGACGTGGTAAATTGCAATGACAAATCAAGTCTCAAATATGGTACTAAAATTAATCAAAGAAAGAATGGATACAGTAATTTGAAGTGAACAAAATCATTGGCTATTAATATTTTGGCACTTAAAAAGTATATTACTTGATAGTTTTTCTTGCCTTTTAAGGATTATACACTTTAGTACCAATTTAATCCCCAAAATTTTAACTTAAATTCACTGTGACTTTGTAATTGTAAATGTATTTAAAATCATTCTTACTATTCATAACAAAACTTTTATCATAAAAGTATTACTTCACATGATTTAAAATTCATCTAATACATAAAAGACCCTTTTTTTTACTAAATAGCATATATTTTAACATTTTCTACATGGGAAAAAATAATTTCAAGCCATAACTACCTGTCAAATAATTTAAGTAACCTTTTTTGTCTTTCTCAAATTAATTATACTAAAATACCCCAAAGTGAGATTACTTGGCTATTAAAAATGTTTTAGACATTTCATAAAGATCTATTTCTATCTCCTTATTGGCATATTATTTACTGAAAAAAAACTTGCTAATCTAGGCACTTTTGCAGGGGAATACTGTTAAAAGTTTTAGCTACCAGATGTAATAATGGGGC
This sequence comes from Dasyprocta punctata, assembly GCA_004363535.1. NCBI lineage: Eukaryota > Metazoa > Chordata > Mammalia > Rodentia > Dasyproctidae > Dasyprocta > Dasyprocta punctata. The sequence goes on from RJWM01003981.1 coordinate 2,708, forward strand.
ATAAACAGCAATTGGGACACTATTTTTCAATTTATGAATGATACTGAAATGCTTCTGTGAAGACAGCCATGTGAGCACACATACAGGCACACTGATCAGGTGGGTGGTTTCAGTAAATTACACTATTTTGGTTTTTGTTTTTAGATGTGGTTTAACCTTATTGCCCAGGCTGGCCTTGAACTCTTGGGTTCAAGTGATCGTCCCGTCTCAGTCCCTTGAGTGGGTGGGAGCAGTTATACACGCCTGTGCCTGGCGAAAATATCATTTGCTTTATACAAACAATAATGCTGAATTCAGCCTTGCTCAACATAAGAACTAGACTGGAATACAATACTGAAATGCAATTGAAGAGATTTTCTGGAAATCTTTGCTCTCAATTTCCATATACTGTTTAAGTTATGTAAATTGTAGCCTACTTTTTCAACTACTCTATCTCAAAATCTGATTTGTCATCTCTTCGTTTTTTCTATAAATCTACTCTAATATAAGCAGGCCGTGTATATAGCAGATGGACAGTCTCAATATTTAAAAGAAAGTTCAAAGTACCTTTTTTAGAAATTAAGTAAACATATCCTCTCAAATGCTAAGTTAACCTTTAAAATAGGAGATCTATATTGTTTTTATGGTACAGAATATAGAAAATCTCATTTATAAGAAAAACCACATATTTGATCAAACAATCAAAATGTCCTGGCATACATTTTAAAAACAATAAAGTAACTGTATGTGGAAAATGCTTGAATAAAATTATTTTATATATGTATCAAGACTTTGTACCACCATGTGAAATACCTGCCTTTACCAATCAGCTACGAACCCAATTATTTTTTTAGTAAACAGAAGACTACCCTTGTTAAAAATAAAAATCAGACAACACAACTAGGAGGAAGTCCAATGCAGTAGAGACTTAAATAAACAACTGTGAGTAGGCTGCAGTCGGTATTAATCTTCAGAGGAGACACAGGTGAATTTTAACAAATTATATCAAAAGAAAATTAATAACCTTTTTCTATATCCTTAAGAACGACCATGAATAATGTCTCCTGAATCAAATTAGAGATCAACTTTGGAAAACATGTTAAAACAAATACAGCTGTCCCATGAGCAGTTCAGTGGCAAAGAGACGCACAGTGAGATGATGGCCGACACTGTCACCATTTACCCCAAGTCCCAAAGTGCATAATAACGTCATAAATTACACTGCATCATTTTATTTCTAGGAAAACCCACAGCATAGTCGTCCATGCTGGAGTTCACATTTTTAAAAAGCTGTATCCCTTTAACTTTAAGATTATGTAGTTATCTCAGGAACCTCAAATAACCAAAATAATTTACTAATATATTTGTGATATTAAAATAACACCATTAACGTCATTCTCAGTCAATCCCTTCTTCCCACCTCAATTCAGTCCTTACACAGTGATGATTTCTCTGAAAGACAACTGTGAACAGGAATATTGTAAACAGTTACATTGGTATCAACAGCAGAACATGGTTTTTAAAAAATAAAAACTAAAATCCAAATACAATTCAAGTGATTTTGCATAAGCAATTCTTACTTCTTCAGAAGTAATTTTACCATAATTATAATCCCACTCTGTGAGAATCATATGCAGTACCATCACATGCTTTTGAACCTGTATACAGCTTTACTCGCAACTATAGGAAATGCAAAGAATTTTATGAACATAGGACTTTCGAGTATCAGGATAACCAAATAATACTGAGTTTTTAAAAAAACACTAAAATTTGTGGTTCTTTCAGTTGTGCAACAGGAGTTCATGAATGAATAATTCAAATACACACCACCTTTTTTAATAAAAGAAATTCATCTGAGTTACTGCTACTTTTAATAACATTATGAATAATCTTCTCAAAATGTTCCCAGAAAAAAGTTTTTTACACATGTGAATTGATATCCCCCAAATTAACTATTTTAGAAAAGACAGTCAAGAGTTTCACAAAGGATCATGGTCTCCTGAATAACTAAATTAGATGAACTGAATGAGTACCGTTAAAGCAAAGCTGAAAACCTAAAGCATGATGTAGGACCACAAAGTATGCTGAAAAATACAAATCCAGAGTTTACCGTACCAGTACTACCCTATTAATGACTTCAAATCTTTTAAAACCTACACCAATTTTCTATAATCCAATATTCTACAAGGCAAACTACTCCACATGGCTCTTTGAAACCATGCATTTATCTTCTCAGTCTTCCATATTACATTCAGTAAAGCGTTTCAATTACATGAGAAAAATGTACCCAGTACCCTCAATATGGAATGAAATGCGAGTTTTACACCAGTAACAATGAACACTGTTAAAAAAAAAAACAGTCAATATGTTAATTTTCAAGTAGCTTCTTAAGAGGGAAGATTTTCAGTACATGTTATAAATATAATTAGTCCACTGCACTTATAGTAAAACTGAAATTAGACACTATTTAAAAATTTTTTTAAATCCCCAAAAAGATATACTTGATAACAAATACTGATACAAGTCATTTTACCTCTTAGGAAGTGGACCACAGGAAAAATGCAGTAGTTAAATAATCTAGTTCAGGTAGTTTAGAAATACTGTTCTTTAGTTTATACTCTCAAATCGTACACACACACACACATATACACACACTCATACACAATGTCTCTTTCTATAGAAAAATAAAAGATTATATATATACATATACATATATATGTATATATGTCCAAAGTAAGAGAATCTATAGGCAGTATGAAATGTTGAAAGGTACATTAAATATGTGCTCAAAGTGATCTTCACCATTGAACTTACATAAAAATACAAAATACTGCCAATCAAGCTAAAATAAAAACATGACTGAAGCACAGATTTTGAAACTATATTTTTCAAGTAGGATCAGGTAAGCCTTCTTTTAATGCACCAAAATCCATCCGTGTCAGGTCTTCTATCTTCTACTCTTGTGTTTTTGATAAACACCGCTTGTAGGTCCCCCCCTTCCCCCCGCCCAGTCTTTTCAATGACCCATCTAAAAACTCATCCATTCCCTCATTCAGTAACTGGGTATCTGCCATGAACAATGAGGTACTGAGGATACAACTCTTTGAAGTTTAAATTCTTAAGGTCCAAGGAACCTTACATATAAAATGAAAATGCTATTCCTTCACTACAGGCTCATGATAAAACGAGGAGGGTTTCCAACCCCAGAGCTTTGGACAATGATGTCTCTTTAGGGATACCTTGTTCTATACTGCCGCTTCGCACTGGCACTTGTGGGAGCTGTCTTCCCCTGCGGGTGCTGAAGAGCGAGTCTGCCGGAGGGGACTGCGCTGGGCTTCCTTGTCGGTGCATTCTGCAGGCAAAAAGCAAAGCAAGGGATAAAGTTCCAGGGCAGCGAGACAAAATCCTTTTCTCTTTCCTGTCACTACTGCAATAGGTAGAAAAGTCCTAATGGGGCCACGGGAAGCAAAATCAAATACTTTTCTTAACTTTCTAATGCTATGTGTAAACTGAGTATTACAAAAAGGGGCTAAAATGGCCAGGGTGATATCTGCCACACATTCTGCTTAATGACTTCCTGAACTGAGCTTAATCAGTCTCACTTCCCATTAACTTTGTATGAAGTCGTGGTTTCGGGAAAGTTACTCTTTTTCGATAATGCTGAACAAAACATCTAATTATAGCCTCTGGGACTTAAAATGTAGAAAAAAATTAGTTCTGAGAGGCTGTTACTTGAATCATTACTATAAATCAATACATAGTCTAGGGTCATTTACATTGATCAGAATGATTCTAGCTGCAGATGCTAATAAATTACTATCCCATGTACTTCATTTTTAAACAGGAAAAATGTAGATATTTAAAATAACCCTGGATGCATGCTACAAAATAAGTGAGTGAAAGACTAAAAATTATGAATGGGAATTTGGAAAGCATGCACACACATCATTACTGCCTAGGATTAAGCTGACTGCCATCGGCTGACCTTCAAGCATTTTCTTTTAACTGAAGATCTAAAATACTCTAGGACTTCCCTGAATCATGTGAAAGGTTATCTTTTAATTCTTACATTTTTTAAAGCAAATACATACTTAACTCCAAGTAATTCATCATGAAGAACTTCACATATTTAGTGAATTATATATGAATATGCCACAAACAGATGAAAGACATAACATAGCCAGATTTAATTTTCAATGATAGCTAACTGGCAGGAAGGAGAGGCTACCACCAGCACAGTGAAGATAGATGCAGGTCAGAGAGGAGGTGGGAGAGGTTTTGGTGCCACAAAGAGAGGATTAAAGATCATGGTGTCATAATGAGTGACAGCTTCGAGTGCTCGGGAAGGCACAACACCACACCAGGACCCGGAGGCAGGACACGAATGCTGGGCTGGACACGGAATAGCAACCTTGTCAGGAGCGGAGAAGGTGGCGCCGACCCTCCGGGGGCAAGGTGGTGCATAGAACACAGTGTTCTGACACTAGAGTGCTCGCTCGACCTGGAGCGAGCAGGAGGTTTGCCCCTAAGGACTGGCTGATCAGTCGCTCTTGGGGCTGCGTGTCCCCTTCTAGAAAGACAGGGTGGGAGAACCCTAAAACATTAGGGCCAAAAAAGATCTTCAGTCAACAGGTACATATTAACTTTCAAACCAACACATCTGTCCAAGGAAAACCTGGTTACTCTCACAAGACAGTGATTTCTCTAGAACCAGAAGAAAACCCATCACACAATTACCAAACTGGAATTCAAATCATATTAGGTACTTATTATCACACACATAAATGTCATATAACTGTTAAAGGACGAACCTAGGTTGCTGTAATGTAATAAACTTCTGTAAGTCCCATAAGGCAGAAATTTCTATCTCCTTTTGCTGAGCTCCATATCAATGTCTAAAACATAGTTATATGGAGAGCAGCTCAGTAAAGAGACGGTGACGGAATGAGTATAGTTAGAATGTTGAGTAGTAAGACTTCGAGTATCTGCCTTCCAAAAGAAATAATGTGCTGGAGAAATCTACATATATTTTTATAATGTTCATGATTTTTACTTTTCAATAAGCAAGTCAATGGCAAATAGCAAAAGGAGGATGCCTTTTGAGGTTAATCTAAGCAGATTTTATTTAAAAATAAAAATAATGAATGCTTCATTAACTTACATAACTGATCTAAGTACAAATGGTTAATATGTGAATAAAACATACTCTTTCATATATAACAGTATCTGAAAAGACATCTTTTAACTTCATACGGTGTTCAAAACTATTATGAGGGCAATTTCTTAATTAAGACTTAAGAATTAAAAACTGATGTTTATACATACATACATACTATTGTATATGTACAGATACATTTTATTTGTGCATATGTACTTGTTTATAATAGATACATGCTTTTGATCATTTCAGTATATATTTTACTGAAATTCATGATTATCATACCTATCATATATTATCTTAATAGAAGGAATGAAATAACATTTCACTTTTTTTAAAGCAATGCTGTAAAATTCACTTAAGTTACTTAATGTGTGGGGAAATAATACATACTGGTCACCAAAAGTATATTTAATGAGCACTTTATTCAATTTATTTTCAGAGTGATAATACTTCTTTTAGGTAAAAAGATTTGCACAGCTGTGTTTTTGATTTAGTGTACTTCTTCCAACTCAGAACAATAAAATAGGGAAGAATAACAAGTTGTAGAAAATAAAAAGGTACACCTTAGGTCTTTAATAAAGGTGTGTTTTATCATCTTGAGTTACAGATTAATGTTTGATCAGACCCTAATTTATACCCCAAAACCTGGACGGTCACCCCCACTTCTAAATTAAAATGAAAAGCAAGTAATACTATTCTATTTATCAAAACGGTTCATTTATTCTGAATTGACTGTCACACTAACACATTTGTATAAAATTATCGGCCACAGGTATAATTACATGACCAAGTCACTGATAATGATAAGGGGTTTGGTCTACCACTGTCATGAAAATAAACTTCAAGCAATCCTTATTCAAAATATATATTCTGAGTGTGGCCGAAAAGTTAAATTAGGTTTCACCCTAGTACTAAAAAGTGTTATGGATATTTTCACTAAAATCTTGCTTCATTCCTTAATGTGACTTGCAAGCAAAACAAAAACTTGAATGTGAACTGAAATGTGAATAATTTAGGGGGCTTTATGTGGCTAGCTGTCAAAAATATGGAAAGCAAATTCAGGGGCAAATAAGTGGCTTCTGGGGCGAGTACAGCTCCAGAATATATGACTTAAGCGCTCATCTTCGGAGACACAAGGAAGTTTGGGGGCCTGAAAATAGCCTGTGGAATTTGAGCTTAATTATGTAGTACAAGAATCTGCTTTTCCTTTGATATGAACTAAAACCTCCTCAGTATCCAAACAGTTCCTGTCACCAGCCAAGCAAGTATGGGTGCAGACAGCAAAGAAGCATAGAAAGTCGCTCTGCCGGAGGGTAACAGGAATGAGGCTGCAAGGTTAAGTGAGAGGAAGGAAAGTGGAGACAGGGAAAAATGCAGAGCTGTAAGAGAGATGAGCAAGGCTTGGCAGAGGAGTGATAACGGAACTGGGTGTGGTTTGTTTTCAGCACAAGGAAGGAGAATTAAGAAATTCTGAGCTATAGGAGTGTGAAGCTGAGAGAATGTGGGCTCCTGAGCCTTGAGCTTTTCAATGAAGTGGGATGTGCAAAAAGCATGAATGAGATTAAGAACAACCATGTTATAGAATGGGCAGGCAGTCAATGATGGATAGGAAAAATGATGGAAACTATTTTGTCCTGATCATCAATACAGAGCTCTCTGTGCTAGATACTAGATACATGTGTGTGACTACTTATGCACACACACATACATATATATACATACATGCTGATCTACATGTACTTTTTGTATCCTCCCCCGTTAGATGTATAAATATTACTATTTTTATCAATGTAAAAACTGAGGGTCTTGCAAAGAGACAAAAGCATAAAATGCAGTAGAGAAAGAAATCCACATAGGCTATGGAGTTTTACCACTTGATTTTTCTCTCTATGGTTAAGATGGAATTTGTTTCTATACCATTAGGTTAAGAATAAACACTAATTTCCTACCTTGGGATTTACTCCTCATAACACAAAGCAAAATATATGTTTTAGTATCAAATCAGAAGAACTAATAGAAGTGTTACAGGAATCTACAGGACCAGAATGTTTGGGAAATGGCACTTAATGCAAACTTCCTCTGCCATATATATATGTATGTGTATAGTTCAGCGTACCATCTGCAAATGAATAGCTAACTATTTACCACAGAGTATATTTCATGGCTTTCTTCACCTAAGATTACTCCTTTGACTTAGATTTATACACATTTCTCACAAAAATCTTACATCTCTAGTCAGTTATTTCTATTGTTACAAGTAAGACTTGCAGCAAATTGCTTCTACTGAAGCTTAAAAACATGGGGCTGGGGTTTTTTAAAATGACTTGGTAAGGGATGGACATGCATGGGTTACTTAAAGACATGTCTTCAAGATGGCTCCTCCTGTGATGGCCTGGTCTGGGCAACACACCCATTTTCCAGTAGCAATGGTACAACATAAGAGTGCATACTTGAAAGCCAGGGATTTAGTTCAGCAGCACAAGCACCTGCCTGGCAGGCACAAGGTTGTGAGTTTGATCCCTGGTACCAAAAAAATAAAAGAGTGCACACTTGAGCAATTCTAGATAGTACAATATCAAAGTAGTCCATGTTGGGATGCAAAGTGTAGGTTCCATAGGAAGAAAAATCACTGCACTAGAATCTAGAAATGAAGGTAGTAGTTCTCTAGCTGATTTCACAAGGGGGAAAAAAAACTTGATTTCCACGCTGTTAAGGGGTTTCCCAAAGGAATACGAAGAACTGTTTTAAAAGGCTAGGCAGAGAAAACATAAATCAGCTCTGCTTGTCTTCTGTCTACAACTGGTCATCAGAACTTTCAAAATAATTTCTCATAAGTCTATTCCTCATGAGACCAAGTATGTTGAGAGCAACAATCAACCTTCAAAATCATAATTTGACAGCAAATTTTGTCAGAAGCCAATGCATGAGTGGGTGGCACGATTCCTTTTAGGAAGTTGCTAACTCCCACAAATCTAGAATTGGGGTGTAGTTGGGGTTGGGGTGTAGTTAAGTGACAGAATGCTTGCCTAACATAACATGGTGCTGGGTTTCATCCCTGACACCACATACATGCACACACGCAAGCACACACACACAGACACACAAAGAGAAATTAATGGGCAAATATTTATATTGAGTCCTTGCTTTACTTGTAGCTAGGTGTCAACTCAAAATATCTCCTAGAGAAATGAGAGACAATGCAACCTAGAAAATGCAGGTGAATTCTTTTCTAACTAGCTATTCAATAACCCTCTTGAAAACCAGGTATATAATTTATACTCTGATAAAAACCAGTGAAGAGTTCATAATACTCAGACATACACATATGAAGGAATTCTCTGTTAGTTGAGATTAAATACTATGAAAACAAAAACGCAATTGTTATTGTTTTATTTCTATACATCTATCTCCTGCGAGAATTCTGTGCTTCTTTTCCTTCCTAAATGTCCAATCACTGTTCTACGCAATACTTTTCTTAATCCTTTGTATCCTTATTCTGTTGGAAATTAAATTTTCTAAATAGTCAACATTTCCATCGACCATTAGCTAGGGGTGAATTTCATTTCCCTTTTACCCATATTCCTTGACATGCCTCACGGCTACTCATTTTTCACATCTCAACTCAGTGGTTACTTTCTTGTGGAAATATTTACTTTATTGCCACTCACTATTTGGCTTCTTAAACTTAGCACAAAGTTTGGCATATATTTGTTAATTTGATGAAATCACTGAATTATGTAGATTCCACCTTGCTCAAGCCTATGGTGGCAGCCTGGCTAGCATCTACCACCTGCCTTTGAATCTTTCAATCCATGTTCCAAAATGTTAAAGTGACCTGTAATTCTAGAATTCAAAACCACTCATAATTAAAGTGCATCAACGGCTCATAAAGAAGTTAAGATTCATTATCGGAGCGTTAACACAGCATAGTCATGTCATTCCTTTAACCTCTCAGCACATCTCCAATTTTTATTTTTAACATCCTTCCCTATTCCTTAAACTCTGCTCCCCATTCTGAAACAGATATGGTCTCCCCAAACTCAGGAAGTTCTACCAAGTCTTGGTGCTTCCGCACACTGCTCTGTCTCACAGAATGCGGTACTCTAGTCCCCACATCTACTTTCATCTCTGTGACTTTAGTTGACGCCTTACATGTTTCTGGACTCTTTTCTAATTTCATCACTGCACCCCCATTCCTCTGTTTTTGATATATCTGTGCACACCTCTATTACAAGAGTTATGGCATTCATTCATTCGTACCTGTGTCCTCAAACATACTCTCAGCAGTTGTCACATAAATAAGAGTGAATGACGATATAGGAACCGAAATTTTTTGGTCTTTTTTGCAGCTCTGTTAAAAACATCTTAATATCATGAACCTATAAATACTCAAAAACTTTGTGGAAATGGATGAACTGAAAACAAAAGGTCAGCAACTCCATTTAAATTTTTACATTAACTCAGGACATAAGGATGGTGGTAAAACACAAGAAGAATTCTCAAAATACTCAATTGTAGACAACAGATTTTTAAAAGATGACATTCAATAAATGCCTGCCTCTCAAAATTCTTGCATATTCCAGGGGCTATATGCATTGGGAACATTTCACACAACATCAAAAATAAAAGACTAAAATTCTAGCATTTATATACAATATCAGTGTTGATTTAATTCTCACTAGTAATCAAAATTACTGTAAAGAGAAACACATGAAATGTTTTACCCCTAAGATTTAAGGGCTGCCTCCAAACTGCCCTGCTCTTATTTCTTCAGTGAGACTGTTTCTGCCCCGTATGGTAGGATTATTCACACAGAATTATTTAAACAGTGTGCCCTGGCTCTATCAGTACAGGGAGATGGTAGCACAGCACAACACCAAGCCTACCTTTCTGCATCAGAGGTAGTGCCTTTTCTAGTCTGTTTTTGGATGCTAGATCTTTCAGACTTTCTGGAGTGCCTGTGGAATGAAATGTTAAAGAAATACAAAATATATGATGAATAAAGCTACGGTAACAGCCATACAATGATAAAAATAACAGACATGAAAAATGACAACTATCTTACTTAAAGGATGTCAATTCATATTTTTCAAAATTTAAAAAATAAATCAGAATTGGTGTCGACAGAAGACATGAGTTGCCCATAGGAGACGGGGGCAGTGACAATTCATTGCCCTAGACAAGTGTGTCCACCACGAGATCCAAGACCTCTCCTGCTGAGCAACTCTGCCTCTCTGGGTGAACAGACAGACTGGGTGGTGAAAGGCAATGGCAGTAACGTGATGCAGGTAATGGGCTGGTGCTAAAAGGCCACACAGAGGGAAGTGTACTTTATTTATTCATTTTTTGAGAGGCTATCAGAAGCCAAGAGATTTCTCTTTAATTAGAAAGTATTTTTTTATTAGTACATGTCTGCAGTACATGTTTACAATCCGTGTGTGAGGTTGGTACATGTACGTAACACATCTCCATTCCTTGGTTTACCTTTCCTCTCCCCACTCCCTCCATCTCTCGATCCCTTTCCCCTTTAAGAAAGACTTATCTCCCTACTTCTGATTATCTATCTTTTATTTAGCTCTTTATTTATAATTGGGGTTTCTCATGTAAGAGAAATCCCATAATATTTAAGCTTGCATCTGATTTATTTTACTTAAAAGTGATGGTTTCAAGGTACACCCATTTTTCCACAAACAATTCATGTTGATCCTTCTTGGTTGCAGTGTAACTGTCATATTTTCTTTATTCATTCATCCATTCATGGGCAAACAGGCTGCTTCCAAGATTCCGCTATAAACATGGGTATGCATGTATCTCTATGATAACTTTAACTTTTTTGGGGAGATACCTAGAATGAGAACCACTGGGTCAAATGGAATTTCTAGTTTTAGTTTTTTAAGGTATCTCCGTGCTCATTTGCATTCCCACCAACAGTGTAGCCAACTTTCTGTTTTCTCCCATGGCCTCTCCAGCATTTGTTAATATTTGATTTCTTGATAATGGCTATTGTTTCTGAGTTAAGATGGAACTCCAGCGTTGTTTTAACTTGCATTTCTCTAGTGGTCAGTAATGTTATGCACTTCTTCATGTATTTACTGGCCATCTGCTCTTCTGTGAAGTGTGTATTGATTTCATTGTTCATTTTTTCAACTGGGTCTTTTTATTTCGGGGCAGCTAATTTTTTTTTCATTTCTTTATACATAATAGGAATTAGTCCTCTGTCTGAGAAACACTCAGCAAAATATTTTTCCCATCCTGCAGGTTGTCTTTTTGCTTTGTTGGTTGTTTCTTTTGCTACAAGAAAACTTGTTAACTTGGTATAATCCCATGTTTTGATTTTTGGTACTATTTCCTGTGCAACTGGGTTTCTGTTTGGAAAGTTGCCTATGACTGTGTCTTCAAGAGTATCACCTATCAACAGGATCATCCACAAGTTCCACAGGATGTTTTGACATCTAGTTCTTCGAGCCATTTGATTTTAGCTTAATACATGGTGATAGATATGAGTCTAGATCCAATCTTTTTATGTGGATAGCTATCTTTCCCAACACCATTTATTAAAGAGTTTATCATTCTTCTGTTGTATGTTTTTGGTCCCTTTGTCAAAGATCAGAGAGTTGAATATGCCTGAGGTTGTTTCCACATCCTCTATATTGTTGAACTAATCTTCATGTCTATTTCTGTGGCGGTACCATCCTATTTTTATCACTATGCCTCTGTAATACAACTTCAAGTCTGAGACAGTGATGCTTCCTGTGTGACTCTTATTACAAAGGACTGCTTTTGCTATTCTGGGTTTCTTGTGTTCCCATATAAATTATAGGACTGTTTTCTTCAGTTCTGTGAAGAATGCTGTTGGCATTTTGACTGGGATTGCATGAAATGTCTATATCAATTCTCAGAGTATGGCTATTTTGACTATACGCATTTTGCCTATCCATGCAATGGACATCCTTCTATTTTATCATGTCCTCTTCAATTTCCTTTTATGGAGTACTACAGTTTTCATTGTAGAGAACTTTCACTTCCTTAATTGCTGAATATTATTCTTGGTGATATTATGAATGGTAGTTTTCCTAATTTCTTTCTCAGTGACACACTGTCAGTGTATAGGAATGCTACTGATTTTTTCATGTTAATTTTGTATCTTGCTACATTAATGAATTTGATTATTGATTGTTAGTCTTTTGGTGGTCTTGGATCTTCTATGTACAGCATCATGTCATGTGCAAATAAGGATTACCAGACTTCTTCCTTTCTTTCCTTCCCATTTTGTTTCTTTTCCTTGCCTAGTTGCTCTTGCTAATGCTTCAAGAACTGTGTTGAACACAAGGGTAGGGGTGAACATCCTTGTCTTGTATCTGATTTTTGAAGAACAACTTTCAGGCTTTTTCCTCATCTAACATGATGTTGGCAGTGGTTTTGCCATAAATGAGTTTTATCAGATTGGGATATTCTATGTCTATTTTCTTCATTGTTACCACAAAAGAACACTGGTTTTCTTGAAGGCTTTTTCTGCAACTACAAAGATGATCATGCAATTTTTCTCCTTTGTTCTGTTCATATGATGCATTACATTTAATGATCTGTGTTATGCTGAACCATCCTTGCATCCCTGAGATGCACCCTACTTGGCCATGAAGTATGATCTTCTTCATGATTAACCGCATTTTGTTTCCTGGAGTCTTGTTGCAGATTTTTGTGCCTTATTCAACAAAGGTATTGTTTTAGTACTCTCTTTTTTACTGAGATCTTTGTCTGGTTTGGGGGTCATGGTAATGTTAGCTTCCAGGAATGACTTTGGGAGTACTGTGTCTCTTTCTATTTCATTAAAGAGCATGAGGAGTACCAGGTCTTGCTGTGTAATTCAGGTTGGCATTGAAGTCACTACGTAGACCAGGCAGGTCTCAAACTCTTGGAGATCCTTCTGTCTTAGCCTACTGAGTGCTGGGATTCCAGACATACACTGCCACATCCCCAGCTCCCTTTACTTTTAAAAGCTGAAACTTGGTGCTACAAAGGTCTTCCTCAGCAACAAAATTTATGACAAGAAAAAAAATGCTATGGTGAAGGATGACAACATAAGTGGAAGTGTTCAAATCAACTATTAAAACTACTTCATTAATTATAAGAAAGAAGCTTTGGTAATGATATAGCACTTTAAAAAATCAATCACGTTACAAATCAAAGAATTAATAAAGCCTTCGATTTACTTTCTAAAAGTACATATATACACTCAACATTTGTAACTTAAAATATATTTTCTCATAGAAATTATACACATACATATATATAACCTAACTCTCCAACCCAGCTGACATGTGCCTGTTTACCCTAAATGTCATATATATATATAAATTTTGTCATGTTCATGTCAGGCATACATTATAAAGATGTGTATATGTAGCAAAATTGCTACTATAATCATCATAGAATAAACTGATGTATCCATCACCTCACATATTTACCCTAAAACTACTATACATAAGAAATAAATTAATATAAAATATGATCTAGAAACACATACCTTTAAGGAAACCATAAGAATATATATTTTATATGGATTTTCTACAATTTACACTTGTTTTCTTCCCTGCTATCCCTTCTAACACTGTCGAGACAAACACTCAGCTCCACTTATTAATGTCAAACATCCTAACCAAGTGTCCAATAGATGTAAATTCCTGCAGGGCATCAGAAACACAAATCAAAATACTACAAAGTCTGCTTTCACAAGGAGTACAGACTTCTGTGCCGCACATCTCTTCAGTCTCATCTATTCTAGAAACTGGACTCATGTTATTTTCCTTCTTCAGTTCAGGGTGTCAGCTGTGTGTTCTTCAGCTTCCTCTGACAACCCACTTCTGAGATAAAAAAGAGAGAGAGGGGAGTACTCTCTCAGCACATTCTCTTCCTAGTTGGAGGAAAGCGTACTTGATATACTGAAGAATAACTATGCAAAGCACTGATTTATTTATTCTCCATGACAATACTTGTTTTGTTTTGTTTGCTTTTTGTTTTGTTTTTGAGATAGGGTCTTGCTATGTAGTTCAGACTGGTCTGGAGTTCACTAGGTAGCCCAGCATGGCCTCAAACTCACGGTGATCTTTTAAGAAAGCATCACCCTATTTCACAGGTGAGGGAACAGGCTCAGAGCAAGGCCACTTAGAAAGTAGCAAAGGTGGGAAAACCAATCTATCTGAATCCTAAAATGCTTCTGCTACACACTGCCCAGAGTGGAGGAGGTAAATTCGGTGCATATCCCATGGCTGTACCCTTGCTTGAGAAGGGAAAAAACCATGAGATCCAGGACCAGTTTGGAAAGTCCTAGTGAAGGAAATTTACCTTACTGCTCAGGAGAGGGGATGAGGGGGTGGTAGAAGAATTACAGAAGGATACAGCACGTAACTAACATCAGTGGAAGGTGGAGGCTCTGCTCCTGAAGCACAGAGAAGAACGGTATAAGCATGAAGATTGAAAGAAGACAAGGAGGGAGACAGGACAAGCAGGTCTGCAAGTCCACAAGGAATCTGAGCGCAAATTAAAAAATAGTGTGTTACTCCTGACGATTTAACCTTGGTCCCAGCAGTGCTCAGAAAAACTGCCTAGGAGAATAAATGTTCCTTTTCTCATCTTCAGTGCAGGAAAACAGATGAGAATACAGTTTCAGAGAGACTATGCAACTCGTGTTTAGTAAGAATTTTTTTACTTTCATTCAAGAAACAAACACTTGCTGAGTGAGTATATGCACCAGGCACTGTTCTGTGTACCTGGAATATTTGGGAACAGAACAGACACAGAGTTCTGCCTGCACACAGCTCACAGTTTATTAGTGGGAAGCAAAAAGCACTCAAACAAAAAGAATCTTATTTGAGTATACTGTATAGTATGGGAAGTGATGGAAGATTAACACCAGAGAAGTAAACCAGGGCAAAAAGATAAGAAGTGTGGAAAGGGATGCTGGGATGGGTGCTGGTTCAATTTCTAACGAGGGTTGACAGGAAAGGACAGCTGGGAAGGTGACATTTTAGTAAAATTTAAGTTGTGGGAGTTGGCTACGTATGCATCCAAGGAAAGAGTATCACTGGCGAAGGAGACAGTGAAGGGGTAAGCCCTAACTCAGGTACACACCTCATCAGTTCCGAGAGTAGTTAGGAGGCCAGTTGTGCAGGAGTTGAGTCCTAAATCAACTGAGCAGAGTTGGGCAGAGAGGAGAGAGGCACTGTGTGGAACATGGGGCGCCTTGGTACACATGTTCTGCCTCTGAACGACAACATGCTGGTAAGGCACATTTTAGAACTTGCTTCCTTTTCTTCCTATCCCTGGTAAATTCTCTACACACAAATTAGATTTTGCTTCCTCCCAAATCTGTTGAAGTTTTCAAACTGCTCTCCCTCTTCTCATCTAAAAAGGAACGTATTCATAGGCGAGACAGACTGTGCTGATGAGAGCGAGGGAGGTGATCCTTAATGGCGGCCGACACTGACTGCGTGCTTGCTGTGCTTCTTTGCCTGCATTCTCTCTTCTATCTTGCCAATGCAAAGACATAGGAAACACTCATTCTTTTTAAAAATAAGGGACGGAGGCCTTTGCTCTTACTCACACAGGGCCTAACCATCAAGCGAGGAGGTGAGATGGGAGCACGTGGTCTCAACAGCACTCAGCGCCTTGCCCCTTAGCCACGGACGAAACTGAAGCCCAGGGACCACGATGAGCCTGAGGGAATGTAACCGCAGTGCCAGGACTACCTGCATGGGTGACTTTGGGGAGCACACTTAATCTCTCTGGGCCTCAGTTTTTTTTTTTTTTTTTTTTTTTTTTTGGTCTACAAACTGGCAGTAATAATACTTTTGCCTCCCAGGGCTTCTAATCCTAAATCTTTCAACATTCCCGTTGTGTGGCAGTATTCGCAGCTTTTGAAGTGTTACATAAATCTGGATTTGTAGCAATTTCAGCATCACTTGGAACTAGCAAGTGGCACCACAAAAGCAGAGTTTTAACAGACAATATATATATTTCTCAACTGCCAAGACTGATTCAGCAATAAGAATATGAAACTTGCAGTCAAGGCTACGTAACTGAAGAAATACGCATGTCTACCCTATTTATTTTTGTTTTCAATCTTGCAGTTAAGGACACTTTATTTTTTTTCAAATGCCATTAAAACACAGGCTCATGATAGATTCTCTGAAAAATTCCTACAAAGCATGTGTGTTCTAGTGATTTAAAAGAATCCTCAAACAGAACTAAAATAATATGCACTTAAATGTCATAATTCAGAGTACAGGAAAAATAAATCACAGAAAATTCAAACACTTTTTAAACTCTAAATCCTAAATCACAGATACGGATATACTGTATGTTTTACACACAACTAATCCCTTGGATTAAGCACATGCTCAGAATAAATCAAAAAAGGATTAGAACAATCCATCAATACTCATATACTATCCTATCATACAGTCACAAAATTGATCACAGTGATATGAACTCCCTCATGGCTTACATTATCCCTCCTAATTTTCTCATGGTCTGGAACTGAGCCTATTTGGGTTATCACTGTGAGGCCAACATTTAAGGCATAGTAGCTCAAAACATGCTCAGTAACAATTTGTTGGATAGTTAAAAAAATGCCATAAATGACAAAATTTTATTTTTCTATGGCTGAATAGCATTTTACTGTGTGAATGCATTGCCACAATTTTTTATCCACATATCAGTTGATGGACACTTACACTCTTTCCATTTCTTGCTATATACATAATAAATTATCAGTCCTAATGGGTCCAATATATGTCTTATCATAATGCAACAAGCCGGCACAGACTCAGCTACAGAGTCTTAAGAGATGTCAGAATTCATGAGGACCATCTGTAAAACTTACAGGTAAGGAAAATTCATCCCAGAAATACTTATGTGCTTTACTCAAGGTGGTAGACACTATTAAATTGAAACAAGAATAACAATCAGAAAGTTGAGGATATTTCTAATTACATTGAAATTCTTTTAAAGTTCTGTCATAAGGATCATTTTCTCTATTAATTTGTGTGAAGGTTTTTTTAAATGTACTAATAAAAAGAAAGGTAATTTCTCAATTATGTTTCTGTGGTACTTTCTTTTTCTCTTCAATAATTAATGTCAGTTCAGTTCTAAGGTGTTTTTTTTTTTAGACGAGGTCTCGCTATGTAGTTGAGGCTGACCTTGAACTCACCATGTAGCCCAAGCTGGCCTCAAAATCACAGCGATCCTCCTGTCTCAGTCTCCTAAATGCTGGGATTACAGGTGTGCGTCACCACATCCGGCTTATTTCATAATAACCAAAAATTTTCTGAAGACATTAAAATTCTATTAAATTATAAAACTAATATGTGAAAATGGTAAAGTGATTTAAGACTGTTTTAGCAAATGAAAGTATATTATAGTCTGCTTTAGGAAAAATGTAAGAAAAATCCACCATAGTGATTTCATTGAATTAGAACACTGATATAAGAGTGTCCCTGTGTGTGCTGGATGATTAGTTAGATGGTTTATAGTTCTCAATGTAAAACACACGTATTTGTCATCTTATTATATGTCTGGGAAGAAAAAATAAATTAGAATTAATCTAAATAAGAAGAGGTCATATGCAGTGAAGAAAGACATACAAAATTAAGAAACACCATCCTCCATATTATCTATATTTGTATATACTATTTGTATATACTATAGCCATTAAACAAACACACTAAGTATTTTAGTACTGTATATGAGTACCTTTAATTCATTCAAATAAGGCATTTTTTAAGAGCACAAAAATAAAATCTGTTGCTTAACACATTAGTGGCTATCCACAAAGCATGCATGTGACAACTGCTATGAATTCTGAAAGTGACAAAGTGGGTGGCTTTGTGTTTTCATACTTTCAATGAAGAAATAATACTAATTCACTTTAAATTAACAGAAACTACTTACTCTTGGTCAAGGATTTTTATAAACAAGATGCTACCAAGTAAGAGGAATGGAAAACCACATAAATCTGATTATTTCCCAAAAAAATAGAACTACTTTAACAGAAATACTCAAGAATTAATTTTAACACCTGTGGATGCTTCATGTATTTGAATAAAGTCTTGACATTTTTTCAAATATTTTCAACATTTGGATTATGATAGTAAATGACACTCTTAAAAATATCATGTGTATGGATGCAAAACTATTATCAATCAAAATGTTGGAGTTAGTAACTTCACATGTGAAAATACAGGTCAAAATGAATCAGGATAAATACATTTTGAACAAAGTATTTATGAAAATTGTTTAAAATTGAATTAGATAATAGTAATTTAAAATAGCTTTTCATACTTACATATGAATATTTAACTGTGAGTACCAAACTAAATGCCTTAATAATTCAATGGCAGCAAACTCAAATACATTTTTCTTCAGAATGGCTACTTGCAAATTTTGGTTAATTTCAAGTCACAAGTAGACATAAGTTTCATTAAAATTCACAGAATTACATGCACACAGGTTCATAATAGTTACTTTTCTATATCAAAATAATGGCACTTGCAAAGTGAAATTTTGTTGTTGTAATGAAGTTTTTAAAAGTTTATTATTTGTTTATTAAAAATACCATAAGAACATTATCATAATTTCAAAGTCAGAAACATTCCTGAGGGGTCAATATTATGTACTTTTCAGTATTGTTTTAAAAATTCTAAAATTTATTAAAATATTCTTCTATCTAGATAAAAGCTATGTCCATGCTAATTCAAAATAAATCTATGGTACCAATTGTGATAGCATCAAGAGTACTTGCAGTGGAAATTAAATTACTGATGAATACTTCCTTAAAAGTTGTGTAGGCATTCTGTGTACACATTTACATTGTGGGAAACAAAGCAACTAAATATTTTCTAATTATTTTAACTTACTGGAGAAGCGTCCTAAGCAAAATCTACTTTATATATTTCAATATTATTTTCAAAATGAATAAGGTGTTCACTGCATAAACTGTTGCCTAATTTCCAATCCTTATGGATATTCACTATTCCCAAATCTGATCCCATGTTCATTTCATTCAGAAACTGGGAGGAGAGCTGAGAGGTGAGCTACAAGTGCTCTTTAAGCTTCGTCAAGTGATTGACATAGCTACTTAGAAATTTAGCGTTAGTTTACGCCAATTTCTCACTTTTAAGGACATGTTCTTATAGCTTAATAAAAGTTAACTGTAAACTTTTTTCTACTTTTACAATAATAAATCATAGTATCAAGCCCTTTAAATGCATTTCTATTGGTTAATATAGGACTTGCTTACAAGTAAGTGCTTATAAAAGAGACAAACATATATTCTAAAAATTTTACGTAATGTTTCCCTTAATAATCTCATCCTAAAAAAATCATTTTTGCTTCTAAAATCTATCTTCACAAGCGTGTGTGCGTGTGTGTGTGTGTGTGTGTGCTGGAATGTGCCAAAACTAGGAATTCAATATAAGTCATATGGCATGAAATAAAACTGACATTCTATTCTTATGTGTACAAGAACTAAATCCACTATTTGGTTTGGTTTAATCAGTGCACGGATAAACTTACATTTATTTTCATTACAAAGATGATCTTCCAATCAGTCATTACATTCAATTAAATCTTTGCTTTACTTTTTTTAGAATAAATCCAAAGGCATTCTACAATTGTCTTTTCTAAAGGGAATTTCTGAGATCCCTCATGGCCAGAACTTTGACATTAATCATTTTAATAGTATACATAATAGGGGTACAAAAAGTATTTATTGGTTAATGACCAGCAATGTAGAGCTAAAAAGTTTACTTAACCACTATATTTTTATTGAAACTCACTTTACACTTACAATAATTTTTGGATTAAAGATTTTACTAATTCTTCTAGTCCCAAGAATCCTAACCTAAAAATAAAATATAGCAGAGGAAATTAAATTTTAAATTCCAAATATAAAAATATAAATCATATGAAGAAATGTTTTGCAAATTATAGTAAAATATCTTGAGACTTTTATACAATATGAATTATGTAAAATGTATGTGTATTTTATAAATATAAAAGACTATATAGTCCATGATCTTTCTTAACATTTATAAAATCATGTTGAAGTTTTCTTAGTGACAGTGTTTAGTTTTTCTATAAATTTGAAATCTTGATTGTGTATAGGTACAGGAAATAAAGTATGCAATCTTCACAAAGACAATAATTATTCTGTTGTGTACACACATACCTAACAGAACTTGTACACTCACGTAACTAATTCTCATATAACTAGTTATTCTATTACAGTTACCATACCTATTTATTTAATAAATACTACCAGTGTTTATTGATCTTCTGCTGAAAAGAGAATTTTAAACACCCAAAACCATTTTGTAACCAGTTAAGAAATAAATTTAAAGAACAATAAATAACAAACAGTACATAACAGAAGAACTGAATTTAAGTACAAAATGATTAGAATAATAAAGCAATGGCGAATATATATTGTGGCAATTTACAGATCATTTTGAAGCGGATTTAAAGCTCTGCTGCTATTTGTAAAAACCTACCTTGCGGTCTGACCCCAACACTCGACAACAGTTTAAAGTTTCAATACGCATAAAGTATACTCAGAGCAGAACCACACGCCCGACTTTACACCAGGCAGTTTTCACATACTGCGAAGTCTAAACTGCAGTACTGAGAAGCTTACACAGTAACACAGCAAGACAACTGAGATCAAACCATCAAACAATGCAGTATAACCAAGAAAAGGCTGTGACAGATATTACTATACCCTAAAGCACCTAAGAATTTTTTACTTATTCACCTGTAAACAAAAACAACATATGAGTATGTTTCTAGAAATTCAAAGCACTGAAATAAGTGTGTAACAAAACAAAACTCTTTCACAGGATACCAACGCTAGAGTTTCCTATGCTGCTTTCATCCCAGTAAATATTCTGAGGTACTTATAGAGCTGGGTGTGATTACTGATGGAATCACAACACACCCAGCTCTAGCTCCCAGCAGGAAGCACGTCATAACCAACATTTCTCTTGATTATCCTTCACGAGGTGGCCTACCAGCTTCTAGAAGCCACTTGTCTGAGAGGAAGTGACTAGTACCTGTCATTCTCCGGAGATGCATGCTGGATTTGAATCCTGGGGCTAGGAGGTCGTCTCCTATCTAAGGAGGGGGACCATCTACCCCTGTTTGCCCAGTGAACAAGACAGGAAAAAACAGGACATTTAGTAACTCCTAAAATAAAAGACTATATGGAACAACAGGACTGGAATAATGCCCCTGAAAGGCAAAGTGTTAATGCTTTGCTCTATAATTTAATCTTTATTTCACAAGCTTAGAAAGACAAGTTATAGTGTAAGGGAATAAAACCTGTAAACTCCCAAGTAGAGAAAAACTTACTTGGAAAGATGTTTTGAATCTATTAGGTATTAATTAGTCTTTTAAAATGTACCTGTCTGCATATATATATATATATATATATATATATATATATATATATATCTGTATAAATACTAATATAACTAAATAATGGAGATGCATCCTTATAAATCTCACTTATCTTTGAATAAAGTAAGTTTAAGAAGTTAGCAGTGCTTATCTGATATCAGGCCTTCAAACTCCTGGGGGCATGTTGAGGCTGTGAATTGAATAGCAATCAGGAACAGTGCTACATGGAATAACAATTCTCCTTGGTGTGGAAATAATGACATGAAGAAATAATTTTGGGAAGGGCTACCACTGAAGTCTTAGCAAGTTTTCTTAAAGAAAATTGCGGGTGAATTAAATTAGCGAATATAGATAAAAGAAATGGCAAGTTAGCATTCTGCTTAAAAAGTTCTGACACTTTAAAGGCAAAAGTGTCTCTCAATTGCTTCAATAGGTCGAGTTTTATTTCATTTGCAAGAATACTTTTTTGAACCTAATAACTACATAAAGTTTGAAATGGTTCCCTATTTCAATAAACTATCTTGAGAAATTACAAACATCTAGCTGAAAAATGGAAACTGAGCAGGCCAGGATTAAAAATTTGTATTTATTGGATGTGGCAATCTTAGCAAGAAACTCTCTCTATATACTGCCTTTCTCACATGTGAGAAAGAATTTATTTAGGTTAAAAAAAAAAGTAATTGCCAGCCATGATGTCATACACCTGTAATCCCAGCACTTAGGAGGCTGAGGCAGGAGGATTGCTGTGAGTCCCAGGCCAGCCTGGACTAGAAAGTGAGTTCAAGGCCAGCCTGAACTGCACAGTGAAAACAACAACAACAAAAAAATTATAATTACACAAAAGGATCTAGTCCTAATATTTCAAATTTTCATATTTTAGGTCATCTTTCTTGCCATGATACCTCAGCTCACTGGATTTATTCCATCATCTGGCCAAAGCAGAACAGAACTGACAGTATGTGGACAGGCTGTCTCGAGTCTTTCAGTACTAACTATCAAACACCCTTGGGTCCTTCTATTCAGTGTTAGAACTCATGATAATTTAGACTAGATTTCCAGGGAGACACGAAGCAAGACAAGACATCCAATAATAGGGCTGGGGATTTAGCTGAGCAGCATAAGCGCCTGTCTGGCAAGCGCAAGGTCATGAGTTTGATCCCTGGTACCAAAAAAAAAAAAAAAAAAAAAGATATCCAATAACAGCAATGGAGCAAAAGAGGAAATTATGTGGCCTGGGCTTTTAAATGTATCCTATGTTTGTTGAATTACAAACATTATCCATTAATTTTAAATTAATTATTTTAAGTATTTAAAGAATTAGTTGTTCCAATGTGAACACCTTAAAATGTTTCTTTCAACTGAATGGCTTTGTTTCACGGATGCAATAAAATATCTCTAAGGTAACTGAAATACAATAACAACTACAGTGTTTTTCTCCAACAAGTTATACTCAGATATGTTAAAATTTCTGAAGGTATTTGAAGACATAAAAGTACATTTATTTTTTTCCATGAAAGAATTTTAATTTGACAGGATTATTAGTAACCTTGCTTCCTGTGGCAAAATTCCAGTCCTTGTATATATATAAACATAGAAATAAAGGAAAAAAAGCTATAATTATGAAACATGCAAAGAAAGCTATGAAGAAGAAAGGTGTACATTTAGGAACAAGCAATTGTGAATGCAAACTATTATATTTTTGAACAAATGTTTAGCATGTATATTTTTATACTCAAGTCCTTCTAAATATGCTGATATGAAGCATCAAACAAGAAATTCACTTTTTTCTGTCATAAAATGAGTATGATGAGAGCAGGATCAATTTATACTCCATTTTGACCTAAAAATTGGTATCACTTAAGCTTTCACATATCTGTGATTTTT
Source organism: Dasyprocta punctata (assembly GCA_004363535.1). Classification (NCBI taxonomy): domain Eukaryota; kingdom Metazoa; phylum Chordata; class Mammalia; order Rodentia; family Dasyproctidae; genus Dasyprocta; species Dasyprocta punctata. Next base: position 26,184 of record RJWM01003981.1, read on the forward strand.
AAATATACCAGCATTATTTTTATGCTTTTAAAATGTATGCAACTCTTTCTGCTACCACACAGAAGGACCAAAATCAGGATTTTTCTCTCCTTCTTCCCTCCTCCCTCCAGTCACTAAGAAACAGAAAATGTGTCCCCCTCAACTTCTACTTTCATATTGTAAGGTAATGTGGCAGGTTATGTGAGGGATTTTAATCATGAAGTTGAAATAAACTAGTCCTGTCTTTATTTATCTTTTAAACCAGACTACCTATAAGTTACATTAGCTACACGCTTAGTAAACTTGTAGGACTATCAGGCATTCTAAATACATTAATATTAGAAACATCTACTTGCTGAATAAATATTTGAAAATAGTTAAGTAGACAGTCAAGTAGAGAAGACTTTAGGCTTTGTGGGCATCCAGGTAAGAAATAATAAGAATCCTACATACGAAATTCACAGTGAGGGAACCACTGATGAGACATAAAATAATCAGAATTCATAGGTTTCTGTGATCAGTGAAATGACTTGCATTGTGGCTTTCCTCCTTAACGCTGCTAAACCTTAAAGAAAACATGTGCCAGATATGTAATCAATACTTGTATATATGCACATCTTTTATTGGTGAATATCTCTTTGCAGTACATGGCTAATAGTTTAATTATCTAAAAGAGAAACTACATGGAAATCATTCATTCCATAAATATCATGATCCAAAATATGAGGTATTATAACAGAAGCCAAACTAAATGATATAACTGTTTGGGTATGTATGTACTTAGTGTATTCTCTTTAGTCCTATTAATCCTTCATTATCATTTTTCCCAAAATCGTTTTAAACTGAATTTCACTTATTTTTATTAATACTGATGCTTGTACTTTGAAACAAGATTTATGATATTTATTTCAGGTCAATTTATATTTGATTTTTAGGTAGGAACTTCCTGTCCCTTAGGCCTGTGTTTCCATGCGGAAGGAAACTCATTCAAGTGACACTTCCCTTCAATGTACCACAAGCAAGAAGGAGTGGCTCAAGTAATAACAGGTGACTTTATGTTAAAGAATCAGGCAGAGATGGCTTGGCCCATTCTGGATTTCTCTTTCAAAACAAGCTGTCTAATGAAAGCAAATACCACAGCAAGCAAACCTGAAAAGTATCCTTGAGAGGTGAGGCCTGACCTTGTTCTGGAAGCATCTTGTGCTTCGGTGAACTGGCTGATTTGGGGGTAGTTATTAGCAAATGTGCAGACCCAAAGCCACAGATTCAAAACTTGTTCACAGTACTGATGGTGACAATTAGTTCTCCCATCTTTCTCGTGCCTGCCTCTAACTCACCATCACATCCAAATTTGGTAACTGTAAATAGACAGTGTTTTAAAGTCTATTATATCGCAAAGTAAACATTTACTAAATAAAAACACTGTCATCAGAGATAAAAATACAAATATGATATAATGGCTGCCCTCAATAGGTCTACAATATACTGCCAGAAACACACTAACTTAAATAAAATCTGTATTGACAGAAGAATATAAAATTATGTAGAACCTAGCAGAGAGAAAAATTTCTCACTGGCAAAAGAAAAAAGGAATAGAGGAGGGGAGAAAGGCCTTATAAATAAATGATAGGGTATTTGAGCAGAATTTTTTAAGAATAAGTAGAATTTTTAGTAAGTTTAATTTTTAACAGTGAAGGAACCCACTGATGAGATATAAAAGAATTCATATGTCTCCCAGACCACAAAGGAATACAGACATTTTAATTTTAATGGAAAGAAAATTTGAGATATGCATAAAGGAATAAAGATATTTTAATTTTAATTTTAATGGAAAGAAAATTTGAGATATGCATAAAGGAATAAAGATATTTTAATTTTAATTTTAATGGAAAGAAAATTTGAGATACACATAAAGATGATTGCTTGAGTTTATAAAAATACTAAACTGGACCGGAATGGCACTGGAACTGGAGAAGGGCAATAATCAAAGTGAGGGATCTGTTTTGGAGACAGTAATAGGATTCATTATCTCACTGAATTTGAAACAGAAGCAGGAGGAGTATTTTCAGATTGTGTGACTACTTATGTGTCAAAGTCATCAAACGAGAAAAATGTAGGAAGAGGAAGTCTTCTGTTATAAAGGGTTTGAATAAGAGATAATGAAATTTAGCTGGATATTTTCATATATTCAACATCTGGCAACAATTTAGAAATTTGGGTCTGTTGCTCAGAAAAGAAGGTCTGACCTGGCCAATCACAGTGGAGATTTATCTTCATACAAATTAAAGTGGAACCTTTGACAGAAATATAATTTAAAGTACAGCATAAGTGGGACAAAAGGGGGAAATACAGTTGAGCTAGGAAAATATCTATTTTTATGGAGTAGGGGAAAGAGAGAATCCTGCAAGAGAGACTGTGCTACATCAGACGCATAAGAAAAGGAAGTACTTTGATAGGCTGGTTAATATAAAGTGCTTCAAGATGGTGCTGAACAATCAGAGAGCCAATGCAATCCACAGAGGAACTTCATAATAGCAATAATATAATGACAAGAAATAGAATTTGGACTACAGGATTTACTGGAGGGTGGAAAGAGAAAAAAATATAGGTAGTAAGTATAGCCTGCCCTCTCAACAGCTTTCATTAAGGCTATGGGTGATGGGAGAACACAAAACATCCAAGGAAAGAATTCTCCAGGGGCTTTAAAAATCAGTCAGTTATTTAAATAATAATTTGGAAAAAGCCAGGCATGATGGTGCACCTCTGTAATCCTAGTGATTAAGGAGGCTCGGGCGGGAACATCAGCAGGAGGCCAGACTGGTAAACTTAGTGAGACCCTGTCTCAAAATAAAATTTTAAAATAGGACTGGGATTGTAGTTCAGTGACTGAGCACTTGTTTAGCATGTGTGAGGCCCTGGGCCCAATTCCCAGCACCATAAAAGTAATAAACAACCTGGAAAAGGAAAAGTTAATAGCAGGTCGGTAGATTCCTCCTAATTAGACAAACAAGGGAAAGGAGTATTATCAACAAATTGTCTTTTACGATCAACCCCTAATATTTTTGACTTAGGAGGGATGCTTGTTAAAATAATGTTCCTATCTTAAGAATATGAAATTAAATTTTTCTTTAACATTGCATGTAGTCTGCACTGTATTAGGCATTAATATAATAAACCATATGGTCAACCAGAGAGATTGAGTGCTGGAAAACTCTAAGCCTCGCTTTTCCTACTCTTCATATCAAGCCTGGGACCTCAGACATACTCTTTGAAGAGAACCAGTCACTACTTTGCATTCTGCTTCAGAACACCTCGCACGTGCACGCACAAAAGGGTATCTGCAGTCCCTGTCTCCAAAAGCAATTAACACCTACAACTTCCATAATTTACTCGATGAAAATTTAACTTACATTGTTTTCTTCTTGGCAACAAAGTGATCTCATTAAATTACAGGTCATTGATAATACCAATCCTGATATTTTTAATGGGAAATTTCTTTTTATTTAATATTCAGAGTGAACAGAAGCTTGCAATTCAGTTTTTCTTCTTACATTAAAGGTAAGTCCACTCACTTGGACTTTGTGATAACTTGTTAGGGAATTGTGAGTAGTTTACTTTGTGGGTTGACCTGTTTTAACACGATTATTTGAGAGATTAAATTCACCAACACGAAGATTTGTAAGTTCTGCAGCTTTAATGTTAGCTACATTTCACCATAAGGATAGATCTGTGCTGTCCAATATGGCAGTCATAAGAATGTGGCTACTCCAAAATAAAACTTTCTGTGATCATAAAATATACTTAGTATGGTTTATTATGAAAAACTGATATGTTAAAATAAAAATATTTTGATATACTAAAGTATTAAAATTAATTTCAACTTTTAACTGGCTACTAGAAAACCTAAAAGTAAACATGTAGTTTTTTTTTATTTCTAACAGATGGCACTAATCTAGATGATATTAAAAATATTAGGGTAGTATTATAGTAAGAAGATTCACAGACTAAGCAATTCTATACTTGTTTTAATACTAAAAGAAACATACAAATAAGTAATAATTATAATAACTGCTAAAAAATCTTTCTTGATACTATTTATGTAACTGTTGGGCATTAATATATGGCAAAACAGAACAGTAAAACTATTTCAACTATGATTTTGGAAGAGTCCACAACTATTTTAACTAAAATTTCTGTGGCAAATGTAAGGAATGCAAAATGTAATTTTATGTTTTCTAAGTTGCACAAATACAAGAATACAACTGATATGATGCTTTCTGTACAAGTCCAGAAAGAAACATCTCATCAGCTGGAAAGATTGCTAAAAAGCAAAAGTTTTAAGTAGCCTCTGAAGTGAGTTATAGTAGTAACTCCATAGTTATCTTTGGGATTTGTAAAGAGGTAGTAGGGAGATTTCCTCTGAGTGACTTCAAACCAAAAAAAGAAAGCAATTATAACTAAGGCTATCAATTAGAATTAAGTTTGCTCCAACAAAAGCACCAACATCATAGGAAAATTAAATGCTTAAAATCAGAAGACATAATTATTGAATGCATCTGAAATAAAATCAGAATTATTCAAAATCTAACTTAATGAGAACCATAATTTATATCAAGGAGTATGTTGATTAAAATTGTTGATTAAAAAGTGAATATAGATGCATATGAGAAGTATTTCATCTAAACAGGATTCCTCTTTTGTTTATGGAAGCTTGCTGTTAAACCTTTTGAGTTGATGGATGATGGCTATTAGCAGTAGATCTTACAGCAAAGTGGTCTTTTCCCTTTAGGTAACTCCCTAGACCTTGTAACATTATCAGCATACTGAAGGTTCACTGAGTAGTATGTAAATAAAAGGACTGAACGGCAACAAAAGGGGAAAAGCAGCAGCCTGAAGCAAGTACAAAGCACATCACACCATTTGCAACAACATTCATAGAAGTATGTGTACGTGTGCTCTTGAGCACATCCACATACACATATCTCTACACAGACACGTAAAATGGCAGGGTGTGTGTAGACAATTAGCAAAGTGAATATGAATGAATAAACCTGTGAGACTCACGTGAAATAAAACAAAGTGACTGAAAAAATTATTAATACAAATGATAAGAAATTAAGAAAGTCTTTATTTTATACCTTTCTCGTTCTGGTGAATGCAAACTAGTATCTGGTCTCAAGCAGTTGGTACTAGCACTCCTAGCCCTGTCAAGGGAGGGCTGTAGTTCACTAGTGCCAGTGCATTGCATCCAGTGGTAGAAGAGAAAGACAGAGGGAACAAAGAAAGGAAGACCATGTTAGAGAGTAAAGCATAAAATAATGTCCTCTTTACATAAAATGCAGAATCACTGTGATTCAGTTCATAAGGGTGTGAGAGAGCTGACAGATGACAGTGCAAAATTTTGTTTAGAAAATGAAACTAAACAAAGATTATGCTTAAATTGCTTTGCATAATTTTTAGAAAAGGATCTCAGACTGAAATGTGACATTAAATCACACCTACTTATGAAAAAACTGGATACAGGAAGCACTTAAAACAAAATGCCTAGAACTTCATTATCAAGAACAGATGCCACACCAAAACAAAATGAAGGACATCAGAGGAGAAATAATTTCACAGTTCAACTCTTTTGGTTCACAACACTAGACAAGGGAGGTGGAAGATACCACTTCCAGATGGTCTTACCTAACCAATACCTGATCAGCAAATCTCAGTGCTCGTGCGCAAAAGCATTCATGTTGGAGGGGAACGTCCTGTCTAGTCACTGATTTGTTCTCTGTATGTGCAGGCAGAAGTGAGCTTCGCAAATTAAAATTACACACAAATAAACAAATAAATCACCATGATATCAACAAGTAAGACAAGAAATAAATGACAAAGAACACACTTGGGATTCTGACATTAGAGTTAGTAGGTTTCATTTAACAATCACTGTAAAATTAAGTTTTATAATTTAAACAATTTTTAAATATCAGTAATTTAATGTTTCTCACCATATAATTTCAAGGGTGCTAATGCATTATAAGAATGTAAGTGTTCTATTTTTATTAGGCAAGGGATAGGGGATTACTCTCTTAACTAAATTTCACTACCATGGCTCTTACCTGTAAAGATTCCAGTGAGAGCCATTCTGCAATAAAGGCATCTTGGGTGGTAATGTTTTATAGTATCTAAAAAGTTGTCTTGAATGTGGCAACACAAACATACAGGAAACAGAAAAATATATAGGAAGCAAATTTTACTTAGATATTAAGAAAAGAGGAGCTCTATAAAGCTAGGTTGATGAACCCTTACATATTTTTTTCTCAGAAAACTATAGTAATTATTTGAAGCAGCATTCGAATGAAAAATGAAACTGCATTTATTGGGCTTCTTAATAAATGCTCAAAATTATAATTGCATTAAAGACTTATTGATTGCATCAAAATTACTAATTGCATTAATTTGCTGCTGACCAAATTCTATGATTTCTTATTAGCCCATGTCTAAATTTACTACTGAACATCTGATTTAATATTATGCTTCTTTTATGGAGGTAAACAACTCAGAGCTAAAAGTACAAATCAAGGAATATACACAATTTGAGAGTTATATAAATATTATTAAGGGAAACTAACACTCTAAAAACAGGCAAAATGCTGAACAGCATTACAAGAAAAAGGGTGGTTTTGAGCCTGGGTTGCGGTAAGAAAGAAAAGACAAAAGGAGCCAGAATCCACTGGCAAGCAGCCAGAACTTTCTGCTGACCAGCTTCCGAATTCACAGCCAATCACGGGTAAAATTTACCATTGGAAACTGGATGTGAGGGGCATGAGATGCCAACCAGAATGCGAAGTCTGAACTGTGATAAAATGGCAGAAATAAGGCTCGACTTTGCCTGAACTCCTTTAAAAACTATCAGGGCTCCTGGACTGCCCACACTGTATGCATACACTTATACAGAAATATATATACTCACTTTAACTTACATTTTCTCTGTCTTCTTAATTTTAGAATTATGCATTTCAAAATGACAGGGAAGTTTTTGAAAATTCAAAAATAAAATGATAGTTGATACAGTGATAGTTGTAATAAAAATACAATTAGCAGTTGTGGAGGAGTCAAGTGAGATACTTACTGCTACTATAAAAATATCAGGAAAGGGAATGAAAAGACATTAGCGACATATGGGTCTGGAGCTACACATTTGGCTGGATCTAGTTCCATATCTTGTCTTTTTTGTAGCAGCATCAGTTATAGGGCTTGATCTGTTCAGCTGAAGATTCATCAATTATTATTATATATTTTATTTATTTTTTATATATATATATGATTGTTAACCTAAATGAGGACATTCAAATTCAATACACTGTTTCTATTAAACAGATAAAATATATGGATGGAGTTCAGAATTATTATCAAAGGATCAATATTAAGAATCAGACTGTAGGAAATGATGCAACTATTAGTATACAATCCTGATATTTCACCTTTACAAGTACAGAATAAGGAAAAGAAAAAAATATCTTGAGTTAGTGTAATTGCACTACTGTTGTGAGTTACCACGGATACACACTGGGTATCAGACGCCAACCAGATACCTTAATAAATACTTAGCATTTGAGAATGTCTGGATTTTTTTCTTTTCACAGACCAAGTCTATTGAAAAATATTAAGTTTGAGATTTTTTTTCCCCCTGCGGGTGTAGCCACATCAAGAAAAATAAGAAAAAATTTCTAGAATTAGTAAACAAACTATTCTGATTTAAAAACTATTTGTCTAGAAGAACAGCTAGTCATAGCCTGGACCACCTAATATTATCATGAATTTGAGGTGACTTTTATAATGTTTATGTTTTTTCCTCAGTTATCAGGCAGAATTAATATTTCCTTACTTTTTCCTGTGGAGCTCCAAATAAACAAGGCAGTAGTTATCAGCAGGACAACCACAGACATATAAAAGGTTGAAACAATTCTTACCAGCCCAATCATGTTTTAATGATTGAGTGGAACCACATATTCCACAGAGACAACAAATCATCATTTGTCCATGTAGCCCAAGTGTCACACTTCCTTCCTGCCCTTTCCTCTTATCTTTCTAACAGCTAAAATATTTGAAAGATTTTGGTTGCATGTTGGTTTGCTTCCCTGACTTACTAGTTCCATGTCACCTATTATTTTCATTCAAAATGACAATAAATATTAATATACTGTAATCTACTAGTAATCTGTAGAAGTTTTTCTTTGAATATGAAATTCAAGACACAATGAAACGAATACAAAGCAGTAAGGTTTGTGCTCCAATATAAAGGTTGGGATGCTATATATGATTTCTCCTAATTCCTAAAGAGGTGTCTTATTGTTATGTGCCTTTATAGATAAGTTTGTAAAGCCACATTTCTGAACTAGAAGGGGTCGAGGAGTTAATGGGTCAAACATCCTCACCTTTTCTTTATCAAGAAGGAAGCTAAAGTTCACTAATTAAAATGAGTTAATAAAAATTTTAATAAAAGCAAACAGAAGATAAACAAAGATTCCAGAAGGAAATAAAAAAGGCTGAAACAGAGCAAAATTACACAAAAACAGTAACACTGCCATGCAGAGAAGGTCAGAACTCTTGTGACTAGACAGGCACGCGTGTGAGTGTGGGGAGGGACCCCAAATGGGCACTTAGAATTCTAATTGTAGAAACTGGTTCTTCGGTTTAATGAAAACAGTTCCCCAGAGGCCCATCCAGAGTCTGAATTTTTTGAATATTCAGGGCACAAAGTAGTCTGCTTGGATTAGAATTGAAACATATTTGGGAAGTTTTATCATAGCGTCCACATGAGACAATAATTTTTGAGTACTTGGGAAATGTATTTTACCTATTTGCAACAATTCCACTAAGGGAGAGACGGAGAAGAGCAGAATGGAAAAAGCGTCACCACACACAGTCACCATTACCAAATCCCTGTATTTACCTGGTAGTATGCAGGCATTCTGCACTTCGTCCTCGTTTTGCTCTGGGCAGCATAAGAAGCTCACTGCACAGACAGGATGGGTGGTGAGTGAAACAGATAAATTATGAAGCATCAAATGACATGGGTTATGCCAATGGTATGCCAATGAAAACATGAAAAGGGAAGAAACCAGATTGTCTGCACTAGCATCTTTGCTTGAATGGTTAAACAAAAATAAACATGACAGCATTTAAAAAATTTAAACAATAAAGTACAAACATCATGGTTGAAGTCCTACTTCTTACTGATTTGCTATGGTATTTTAGAATGATTTTACAGAATATAAAAACGAACAAAAATAGACTTTCTCAAAATAAGATACAGAAATGTATTTCCACGGATAGACATCTGAGTATTTAAAACATGTAAATTTGGCCTTTCTGATATGAATGGGAACCTTAGAAGTTTTTCTTTCTTTTTTTGGTACCAGGAATTAAACGCAGCACCTTGCGCTTGCCAGGCAGGCACACATGCCACTGACCTATATCCCTAGCCCCTTTCTTTCTTTTTTTTTCCTTTCTTTCTCAGCAATGGAAAACATTGTAGTTTTCTGGGGTTTTATAGACACTGAAAATGTAGTATCACATTATGTTTTTTCTCAACCAACCAGAAACACATTTGATTAGAATTCGTACTTTAAAACTGATGTGTTTTCTGAATACAAGTTATTTTCTCTATATTGATTGCCTTGATCAAGAAATCCTTTCTTGTCCCTCCTCACTGGAATTCATGGAGGCCCAAATGAACGCTGATAAAAGTGCCCTCGGTCAGCTTAGCTCAAGCTGAACAGTCTGAAATCTAGTCCTCCAAGCAGTCCCCTGCCCCGGTATCCAGTGTAACTGTCTGCTAAAGGTCATGGTGACACTTCCCACAATAGGGTGACATGTAGGTAGGTAAGAAGCTCAACTCAGCCCTGGTGTCCTTGACAGGTGCCAAAAATCACTCAGCACCATCATCATTTCCCTGCTGCTCAACTAAAGTTCTCCATTTAAAAAAATCAGAAGAGAATATTTAAGAAGGTGGGCATTATAAAACTTTGAATCAGACCCTGATAAGACTAGTAAAATAAATACTGTACATAAGTACTTGAAAAAGAAAATCTGCAGACATGTAGTATAGCAAGCTAATAATGGAGATTTACAGTAACTATTTCGATAAAATACTAGTTAATAAATAAGCGCAGAACTAAATTTAAGTACACAGCCATACAAACAGAATCCATGTTAGTATATTGTACTTCACAGACATTTATGGAAAAGCATATAAAAAAAGAGATTAACAAAAAATTATTGAAGTTCTCACTGGCAATTTGCGATATTAACTGCCTTTCAGATGACCTACGGCCAAATTAATTTACATATAATTTTTATAATCACAAAAATAGCATCCCAAACACTGCAACCCATAAAAGATGAAGGTTTGGAAAACTGTTCATGTAGGCTTACTTTTATTATTTAAATCAAATTTAAGTCAACAACATGATCTGCCTTTTACAACTGATTAAACATTAACTGTGACTTAGCAAAAAAATAAAAATAAAAACCACATATATAACAATGTTGGTCTAATATTTCCTACAGCTACATTTCTGTAGAATTATTTCATAATTGTTTCTAAGAGAAGTTTCGTTTTGAGTGATAAATTAGTTTTCCTCTGCACTATGCCACAATACTTGTACATATTAAAAAAGAATAATGAAGCATTCCTAATGTTGACATCATAATTTGGACAAGTACCTGTCTTGTTCTGATAAATACTGACTATCCACATCTCTGGATCTGTGGTCAACTGGACTTCGGGAGGCATCATGGTGTCTGGTTGGAGAACGTGACCTTCTGGTTGGATGAATTTCATCTAAGCTCCTGAAATGATTGCAAAAATTCCTGTGTCAAAATGTTTCATCTTCCCCAAAGTGGCAGACAGGCTAAGGAGAAAGAATTGAAAGTAACTGGCAAACATGTGATGTGCTTTAAACCAATTTTAATTAGTGAGGAAGGAATGTTTCTTCCCTCGGTTTTGCCTGTTCTGCATTTCTCCAAGCTTTTTTGTATCGCTATCCATGAAGGACCATGATTTTCATATGCATGAAACTGGAAAAGTTTACTTCCGGGTAAGATGCAAAAGAGCACTATAATGCACGTTTTATTTACTTTTTTGGTAGATTTAAAGTACTTCAAAAATCTTAGATAATATTAGAGCCTTAAAAATATATCCTCCCTCTTAATCTCCTCTTTGTCAATTCACCCCATAATTCTGATTCATTACTATTCAATTTATCCTAAATGGAAGAGAAAACTTGCACATACGGGACAGTAGTTACTCGAAAGCTATGCTTGGGACACAGACTTCTTCCACTCTCTGGGGAATTTATTAAGATGAAATACAGGTATTGTAGGGTAAAGAATATATCATTTTGCCTACAAATAATTCTGAAAAAAAAACTTGATTGAGCAAAGATTATTTTATTTCAGTAACCTTTAGAGCAATGTATACTGTATGATATTAAAAAGTCCTGTAGAGGAAGCAGAGCCCACCACCAAGCCTACCTCTGTAATGGCACATTTGGTAAACGTGAGCGCGGCCTTCCCTGATCGTCGCCGCGATGAGGAGATACTGAACGTGAGCGGTGATGAGCTGCTCTTTGCTGTTCTGGCACAGTTAATGTTGTTGATTTACTTTCTCTAGCGCTAGACCTATAGCCCACTGGTAAGAGAATACACACAAAAAATGTGAGTCTTCTTCCATGCTGCAAACATTGACACAGAGAAGTGAAATGGTATGAAATGCAGCCATCAACTCAGTAAAATTAAATGTCATGCAACCAGCATTATTGAACTTATCTTCAACAATATTAAATACTAGTACACAGGATGTAACATGGACATACACAGGAGCATATTACAGTTTGGCTCTTTTCAAACAATATCAATTAAGATTTTAGTTTCAGTTTCGCATGGAAAAGGTTTTGTTGTTCAGATACATAAGTTGTCAATATTAAGGTGAGAAAAAGTCAAACTAAATATATTTCGTAACTCATTATTTTTAAAATGTTAACTATATTTATAGATAACTAATCCCATAATTGGAGTAAACATTTTAAACTACCATTTGTTATCAATTAGACAATAATCTTGGAATGCTAGTATTTTATTTGGAGCATTATAAATTTTAGGATTTCAATGAATTTTGAAGGCAAATGGACTTTGTATAATTAATTAAGTTTCAAAGAATCTTAGCATTTTTGGTGTTACAAGTATACGATAGATTTTTTCTTGGGCTTTTGGTCTTTATAATAGAAACTAATGCCTCTTTTATTCCACTATCAAGAAAGGATTTTAGAGAAACGAACATTATTCTAAAATATTTAACTATTAAAAAATTTTCTTTGAACTTATTAGGTAGTTCTGAATTCACAAAGTATACTCAAGCCAACATACACTATTTTGGTAACTGAAAGTTTTTATGAATGTCATCTATATGGTATAATTTTCAAATATTTAACATCTGACTATACATATATGCTTTCTTATTATGTCTAATTTATTACTGACAAGATATATTCTGCCTTCAGAACTACGAGTAGGAAGAACTGCTATTCAATGTTCATTTTAATGTTTTAGTTGGGCTAGACTTGCAAACTGGAAATTTTTTTTTCATTTTCTGAATTTGTAATAATGCCTCAAAATGCTGAGGTTGTCAGATGCCTCATCTCAAGTGAGAGCATTTTGTGTAGGTTTTTATTAAGCAGCTAAAATAATTTTAGTTTTAATAACAATAAGACCATAACTAAAAAAAATTAATAAAATGTCTCTCCAGAATTCTCAATTGTGTCCAGTACATGCTGTGTTCCTTTATGTGGTAAAAGGCAGTAGACAGAGGAAGCGGATGTCAGAAAAGTTAGGTTGTTACGAAGCTGCAGGTCTGCTGAAGGACAAAATTTTGAACTAAGTTTTAAAGCTTCTTCAAGTCAGACACAGCAGGGAACTTCGCTGAGTAACTACACACGTGCAATCGGCACCCCATTCAGATCACTTTGCTCTCTGTACTGGATGCCAGAAACACAGGAGGCAAATCTGTACTCAGTCTCTAAAAGGCCAGGGGGATGCATTGTGTTACTTCGTTTTAATCTCCTCCCACTTTACCAATGCCTCTTCTTTCCTCTTTATTTAAAACATGTTATACATTACACTGTGACTTACTATATTGTATGTGCCACCTATATCTTTAGAAGCTACCATATTTCCAAACAGTGGATCAGTGAAGAGTATCTGAAAATATAAATTGTATAATCACCCCTATAAGTTTATGAAGAAATACCTGATGAATTGGCCAAGAATTCTGCTGTTTGATAACTTCCCTACCAGAAATAATCTGATTCCTACTTGACTATGTCAACGGATTTAAATGTACAATTTGTTTTACCCTTTCAGTTTCATAAAGAAACACTATATTGTATTTTATATGACAGCTTCTCCCAAGAATATGCATGATTATGGTGATCTTTTAAGAAATTAAAAAAAAAAAAAAAGAAAGCGAAGAGTAAATGTTACCCACTATTACTCCAAACACATTCTGATAGTAGAGTAATACCCAAGCATGCAAACGTGCATGGCATTTGGTTTACTGTTTCAATGACACTGGCTCCTTTCCAACATGACTACTTACTACATTTCCTCTGAATTAGCAAACAAAACTTAAGTTTTGAGAATTCTCTGTAGTTTTCTCCTATGCTTAATGAAAGTGTAGTGATTTTAGACACTAGTATGAAATCTATCAATTTTACCAACTTCCGTGCTCTCAACTGAATTGTATCCTCATTTGAGAAAGTACAAAATTAAGGGGATACTGTTTGAATGAACTGCCTGTAGTAATTCGTATGTTATAGGATGTCTCCTTAATTTATCACTATTTGAGTATTTACTTTCATTAGTATATCAAGGAAATGGTAATGACCAGTGCCAAGAAAGTAAACTATCACTGCATGATTCTGGGTACCTTCCTGGCCAAGGTCAGGTAGGAAATACATATTTGAAACTGCAATGTCACAAAATATTACTAATTTATGCAAAAACAAATGAGAATTGTACTTCAAATGAACACTAAAATTTTCTGAAGCATTTTCTATTTTAAAACACATACACACACTCACACACAAAGTATAATACTGGTGAAGATATCCCAAAACCATTAGCCATGCCACATGCAATTTTAAACCCCACCAGGCACCTTTCTGAGTATATTTCAATGTATAATACTGCATTATTTTCAGAAATCAAGGAAGGAAAAATCATAGAAGCCCAACATAAAACACAAGAATATAGAACTCTATGTGATAAAATGAACCATACGTTTTCAAAATTACATTCATCTTTTCAATTACGCTCAGAGCACTGTGACTTGTTTCACCTAACTAGTCATGCTTTTAAGGTAGAACCTGACTAAATTAAATAGGGATGCTAATTAACAGACACAAGTCCCCTTTCAAGTTTCCTAACAATCTGAAGCACAAGTCACCATGAAATCATACGGCACTGGTTTTTCCGTGCCACAGATCTCCAGCTCTGCCTGGATGGAGAAGCAGCCTCAAGGCTGACGGCTCTGGGCCGGCAAGCAGAGCGGCAGGCCTGCGCCTCACCCACGCACCTGGGGGGACCACTCCGATGCCATCATCGACCTCGTAATCAGAGATGTCACTGTCACTGATCCGCTGAGACCCTGCACAAGAGTAAAGCAAACGGATACCTCTGGTCTGGTTGGTTCATGATGCATAAAGGACACGGTCAGTTTGTGTTTTACAAAACGAACCTAATTGTATTGCTACTTTTGAATAAAAATAGTAACTCCAAGCCAACCTTTAAAAAATGTGTTTCTTGTCTAAGGGGATAATAGTTCCTCATAATTCCCTCCTTACACCATTACACCGAGGACACGCAAGAGCAAAGACATTGAATAATAAGATCTTGATTTTTTCTGTTACTCTTTAATGAAAATTCTGCACTAAAAGCCTATAGCAAGGTGGATCCACTGTCCCGCATTCACCCAAGCACCCGTCTCTGCAGCTCAGGCACGTGGGCCAAGGCTCCTTTTGGCTGGAGCACTCTCAAGCTCCAACGACCGAAAGGGCAACAGGCCCTTCACAAAATATTTATGGCTACCCTCCAGAATGCACTGCACATTAATCGTGAGGAAATGATCAATGAGACAAAAACTACCGTGAAATATACAACTATGCAGAAAAAATCTGGTCCTAGATAACCAAAATTAGACTTTTAAATTTCAGTTGTTCATCACAGATTTACTCATAACTCACAAATCAATGAATTTCTACAGAAAATAAATGTTTCCTGATTATCAGATGAATAACAAGAAGCCTATTTTCCTTTCTTTTCAAAAATGTATTTCTTACAAATAATGATACAGAAATAACCATGAACTCTAAAATTCTTTAGACCTCACATGTGGCAACCCAGTAGTAATGACAGAAATTATCAGAATAGTCAACTAATTAATAACTCAATCTGTGTTAGACAAGCACTATGATTCAGAGTTCTTTTTAGTTTTTAGTTGTGAAATTACTATGCTACATACTTTATTGTAAAATACAGAAAATAGTTTTGCTGAGTTTCCTTATATGGATCAAACAATTTTCTGAAAGATTTTTTTCTCTAATAAAATATGTGAAGAAATATTTTGAGTGCTAATGCCTAATTAGATCATTACAACATAATTACTTTCTGGTAACTGGGAAGATTGTAACCTACTTTGTAGCTTTTTGCTAGAGCTTTCTCCATGAATGTGTCGCCTTGGCATGAAAGGTGAGGGATGAGGCAGAGGTAGTGAAGATTCATCGTGAGTCTGGAGTTTATACCAGTGTGGCTCATCATCTAAAAGTGCTGTCTCCAACTCTATGAGGATCTAGAAGAGCAGATTTCAAATTAAATCAAGCACCTTTTACCAAAACACAATGCAAAACTAATCACTATTAATATGTATCTCAAAAAAAATGCCATGAAACATTTGGCTTGAATCATTACAGTATACATCACCTCGCCAAGAAATTCACTTTCTTCTTCTTGTACTCTTGGTTGATCCCATACAGTTATTTCTAACATTCGCTCTCTAAAATCTCTACGATGTACATGTGAATAGACAAAAGTTTGATTCCATTTGGGTTCTAGTACTTTCTTTACTGTCTTGGTTCTCCTTTTACTCTTATCACTGAAAAATAAAGATGTTTTATAAATGGATAAACAAAAACAAGAATATACTGCCATCTACTGTAGTCACATGTAATACTGCCACTGGTATTTTTATTATTTTTAATTTATAAATTAAAAATCTGAAGAGACTGAAGAGTTTAATACCCTATTCTAATCTCTATTACAAAGTAAGCAATAATGGTGATGGGCACAAACACACAAAGCTACATTCTAAATGGTGTGTTGCTACCAAGAATTAACGTATGTATAAAAATTAATGGAAATACTTAAAATGAGAAGATTGTTTTCAAATAAAAACAAGGCTTCAGAGATTTTTCCCTCAGAGAATTATTATATTTAGAAAGTATACTTCAAAGGGAGGAAATTCTACTTTGTCCATTAGTACATATTTTAGCAAATCTTTAAAAAATTGACTACCTTCTGTCCGGGAGAAAATACATTTTTACATAGGGATTCCTGGGACGCCCATCTACCCTAGAGGGTAGATCTGTTGCTTGGAGAACATTTACAATTAGCTGGTGCCCCACTTTATCATACCACAGCTTCACCTAAAAATAATGCAGAAACGAATCACGATATATAAAGTTCTGAAGAATTATTATCATTACATAAAATAGCATGCAAATTTTATCTCAAATTGCAGTATAATGGAATTGCAGCTATTATTTCAGAAAAGATACAAATTTGAAAGAATGACTGCTTAAAATTAACTTTGTTCTTCAATCATTTCAAACATTTAAACAACTGGCAGGTCATATGCTATGAAAATAAAACTAATAAAAAACACTCAGGGAAGAAGGAAATATTGAAATCATTGTTCCTTTTAAATGCTAAACATAAAAATTTGGTGATTCTAAGTGTCTCGAATATAGGATGGCTAAATAGTGCCATAGTGCCATAGGTAGCTGAGGTAAGTTTCTACAGTAAGACACAACACATGGGACAATATCAAGAAACATATTTACTGGAGGCCTACTGTTCACCTGGGCCCAGTAAGTGTCTGACATTTTTCTCATGTAAGTTTTATGATTAACCTATTACAGGCTAATTTTCATAACAGAAGAATAAACAAAGGAGAGCTCAATACAATGATACCTTCAAACTACATAAAGGCCAAATACAATTTCCACTAACAAAGATATCATGATAGATTAAGAAAAACTGGGAAATAGCACACTGACATACTATTGTCAAAGTCTTCTGAATCGCATTTTAGCAATCAGCACAATATTTATGCACAGTAAACTAGCAACACGTTAACAATGTTAACTTGAATTTTTCTCTTGTAATCTAGAGATTACCTCTGATTTTATGATTTAATAAGAAATCTAAATATACATGGCTAGTGGGTATATGTTAGAACGTTTTTAAGAGTCATCATGACAAAATAAGCTACTTTAATGAGTTTTTTTACAGTAAAGGGAAAACTGAGCATCTGAACCCATACTAATCCACTCCTTGAGTTCTCCTTACCACCAGAGATGTGTTTTTCACGAAATGAGTATTCACCTTCTTTAAAATACAAGTGAAGAGTATGAAAGAATGATATTGATCCAAAGAGATGACAGCACAGATAAAGTGAACACTAGGACCTATGCTAACATATTCTGTGCTGAAAGTCAAAGTTATAAGCAAGGACGTTGTTGAAGATAAGAGTGAGTTTACATTTATCTTTTTTGACTCACTAAAACCAAGAGAAGAGCAGCAAGGATCCACTACAGTGATCTACACAGTTACTAAAAAACAGCAACAGAACACCTCAATTATTGATAGATTCATTTAAAGCAAGGTTTTTTTGGAGCCATTAATGCCAATGATGTGGCACTTCATAAGAGTTAACCAGTTTCTTCATCCTACACCTCCTCAAATTGTTTATTAAGACAGTTGGGAAGGAAACAATTGCTTCTGCAGAGTGCTATCAGTGCTAGCATCTCACCAAATATCTTAGGAAGCTAAAAAGATTACTGTGCCTCAGGCTCCAGGCCCATAAGGGGGTTAAATACATTCGATATAGGTTTTTAAACTACTATGTATAAACAAGTTTATGCCTTAGAAAGATCTTTGCAGTGTAATAAAAATGGTAGCTATTTTGCTTATGGTACCATTTATCCATTAATGTTAAAGTATCTGGCAAATTGTGAGCATTTCCAGGGAGCAGGATTCTAGCAAAGTCAAACATTTTTCCAAGACACACCAAAAGTGTGCAAAATGACCAACATGTACAAATAACTACATACAGAAAGTTGCCCTGGTAAGACTTGCGGGGCATCTTTTAGAGCTCCAGGACTTGTTGGAGAAATAACAGAAATGGAAGGCCTTTCCATCTTCTGAGATTCAAAGGAGCTTGAACCTAAAATGAGAAGAAAAAAACCAGTATCTGTAAAGAGTACATCTTTTTATAAAATTTTAACTGCATCTGTTATTTGTAAAACACCACAATTAACCTCCCTGATAACAGAACCCATTCTAATGGAACAGCTGTAGAAAGCTCTTGTGTCTTCTGCGGTTACTTCGGTGTTCTAAATGATGTAACAGGAAGTCTCATTTATTTGTTTGAACGTGGACGCATTGGTCTATTTCAGGGAATGGGGGCATCTCCGGCACAGGCTCCTGCATACATTTACCAACAGGCAAAACTTTCATGCCTTAGGGATAAGGGATATAGTGCCTGTTATGTTAATTGTTGTGGCAAATGGACCATTTATTATCTATCCTGAGATATTAAAATGAATGCACATGAAATATAATTTATGAACTACACCTAACGTTTTATTTCACCAAAAACATTATCAGGCTGAGGCAGGAGGACTGTTGTGAGTTCGAGACCAGCCAGGGTTACAAAATGAGTTCAAGGCCAGACTGAACTGCATAGTGAGACCCTGCCTCAAAAAATAGGGCCAGATTTAGCTTAGAGGCATAAGCGCCTGCCTGGCAGGTGCGAGGTTGTAAGTTCAACTCCCAGTACCAAAAATACATAAATAAATATAAAATTAGGTTTATCATCTCTCTTACTTTTTATCTTTACATAACTCTCTTAAAACCTCTGCAAATGTTATTTTTTCATTCACCCTGAGCAACTTGCTTCACCTTCCCACGAAACAGGCTGTCTCTCCTCTTAGCCACTTAGGTTCTTCATGTTACACGGTACCCCAGCACACAGACGCACAGACATCTGCAGAATGCCACACCCCGGGAGACCTAACCTTGAACACACAGACACTTCAAACTGAGCAAATCTCATGGAGAAATATCATTTATCAACACCGCCTGGGAAGGTGCCACCCATACACTTTTCCCATCCTGATAAGTCACATGCCATCATTTTGTGCCCTCCAAAGGAGACTTGTAACTAAAAGAGACAGCCCTATGTAATTCCTTGTTACTATGTCTCTTTTTATCAGACAGATTTGCGATAACACTCAGATCTCAGAACAGGAACATGTTGCTTCTCATAAAGTTTGTTCTCAATATTACAATAATCAGTTGATTTTTAAAATCTTAACAATACTATAAATTATACAACTAGCCTCATTTCTCTCTGTGCATTGTTCACCAAAAAGCTCAAAGTCCAACGTGGGCCCAGCCCTGGCAGGTATGAGAACGAGATAGCACATATGTCTTTCACATGATAACTCGGCCTCTCATTCCTTGTTTATCCAATCATGTATTATCTCCCTTCTTTTGCTTTCTCCTAAATCATCTTGTATTTTATATTAACAAATGGAGGATTCTGTCATAAGACCTGAAAATCAATTGCAAGTATTAATAATAATCCATTGCAAAGTAAATGTTTGGCTCACTCCTACATTAATATACATTTCACAGTTTGTCTATATTACATTGCACACAAAATCATCTTATCTCATCCTGCGTGACTTAATTCCCATGCAGTTAATTCTGTGAACCTTCCAGTTTCACAGTCTCTTGACCTTATGTTCAGTGAACTTTCTCTCTACTCTACCCAAGTCTTCCATTGTCACACCTGACACTCTTAGGCAGTGGTTTTCGAATTATTCGTTAAACCATCTATTTGCTGCGTAGCTCATAAGACTGAGCTGATTACTAACCAAGTTGAAAAAGAAAACAGGTTCACAATAAATTTTTTATGCATGTATTGCAGGTGCAGAGATCGAGCTCAGAACGGGTCCTGAGTAGGATGCAGAATGGTACTGCAGTAAAGATTTTTGTACAAACAACAAAAAACAAACAAACAAAAAAAACATATTTTTCTCCAGTCACAAATAAATAAGTGAAGAGTAAAAAAAGAAAAATTTCAGAGTAAAGTAGAACATCTCTGGGTTTCCAATGACTGCCAAGGTTGCCATCTTTTGGTATGAGCATTACTATAGCAATCGGTGTTAGTATAGCAATGCCACTTTATTTATATCAAATAAATCATTACTCAATTTAATTCAATATATTTTATAGCAATAAAGAAATCTTATACTCACTGGACTCCAGTGGAGGATGAGAACTCTCAGGAATCCGGGGAATGTCACTAAAAGAAACAGCGTAGGGTGAAAATCCCATTTGGGGAAACTACCCCGCTTGGAGCAATCCCAGCTCATTTTATTTCAGTGAGGTAAAAAATCCTTTTGGTTCTTTATAGATGTAGAAATGGAGAAGAGTTGCTATTTAGGTAACTGCTAATGTATATGAATGTCAAACACCACACAAGAAAATAAGTTTTTATATATTTAAGAGCAAAACATTTTAACATGACAACAATCAGACTAATATTGTGGATAAAATCACCACAATATTTCTACTACCAAAACAGCACGTTTTGGAAATAAAAATGTTAAAGATAATATTTTATTTCAATTTTAGAAAATCAAAATGACACAAATTTTACAAATCAGTAATATGTTTTACAAACACATCTGAAAGAGTTTACTGAATGAAAGGAATGAAAACAACTCAATGATAATAAAATGGTATGTTGATATCATGGGCAAAGTTAATAAAATGAAAAGGATGAATTGCTTTAGAAAATAAATATGGTTCAAGCTTGCAACAAAAAAGCAAAATAAATTTATATATGTGGATATAGAATACATATGCACATATATACCCTTTATAGAGATTTATATCTCTATACTGAAGTTAGCTAAATATATGGCTATTTACTCTATGATTAGAAAGTGACTTGTGAGAATACCCATGTCTGCCAAACTCACAAATTACTCCAAAGAAATGTTTAAGAGAACCTTAGCTTGACCCATATCCCCTGTGACTTTAAGAACCCTGAACAACCTCGGTTTGGGTATTATACTGCAAAAAAAATTACTTTAACTTGCCTTTTCCAAATGTATTTTAGTATCAATTTAAGGAGCTTATCAATATGCAAATATTAACATGACATATTAAAGCAGACTGGAGTTAGTACCTTCAGAACCATCAGGATACTATTTAAGAATGTCTAATCACTTACCTTGTGACCTAACTTCAATTTGATTTTCTTACATTTTTGGGACAATGAAAAAAAGTTTTCTCTGATTGTTTTCCTGATGTGTCATTTTCACTTTTTTATGCAAAGTAACTTTCATAACAATCTACAATTCACAGATTTTACAAAATGCAATAATCTTGTTGCCTATTTTATAAAACATATTTTACTACAGATTTTCATATAACAAGCAATTTATATGTCATTTATCTAAACTGATAGCTAAGAGACTAATTTGTAATACCTAAGGCATAAACAACCATCTATTTATCCCACGTTTGTTACTTCTAAATTCACCTAAGCAAATAAAAGTAAACTCTAAGAAATTCAGGAAAAATCATTTTTCTGATAATGAGTTCTTTGAAAATCAGCCTCATGATCAGTTAGTAAAATTACAGTTTGAAACTCTAGAGCAATTTATGGTATAGGCTTTGCATTTTATGAGTCATTGAAAGAAGAATGGTGAGTTGTTAAAAAAATGTTTAAATGGTTTTGGATTAAAATTTGTTTAATGTTAATTTCTTCAGTAATACTTTCATGCATAAATTTTCCCTCGATGTTTAAATAAGCCATCTTAGTCCTACTCACAGTTACATGGTAATGTTAACAATTGTAAACATAAAGGTCAAGGATATTATAGTTGTTGGGTTCACAAAAATTATCAGTACCTCCAGATAGTTTGTTAGAGACTGATATCTTACAGACACCGTATATGTAAATGACAGTAGGAATGATTCTTGAACTCATTATGTTAGGGCTAGGGATACAGTTCAGTGGCACAATGCCTGCCTGGCAAGTGCGAGGTCATGAGTCCAATTCCCAGTACCAAAAATTAATTAATTAATTAATTAATTAAAATTATTATGCTAGTACATTATAGAAAAATACTTTCTCTTTGCTTTATATTAATTATACTTGGTGAACAAAAACTATATAAGTATTTTAAAAATCATTAAAGTTAATCAAGTAACATATTAACTAGAAATTTAATGTTAGCTTTGATTTTTATTCAAATGTAGCCCTTGTATTTCATATTCCTTTAACTGCATAATCCCATGAAGGTTTGGGGCATGGCTTTGCAGATGATTACTTTTTAAGTAATTTTTAGACAAAGTTAAAATAATGTTATTCCAGTCTCCTTTAATTGTCTGTTGGTTTCCTAAATCAACATAAATTAAGTCAATGAAACACTAGCTGATTACTTTGAAATGCCTCTATGTATCTGAAAATATTTGGCAGTGTGTACAGTACTTGATTTTAAATTTTATTTTTTGTATTTTTGGTTCATTTTCCAATTTACTTACCTCTTCTCCAGTCTCATATGTACCTCAGCACTAGAACGTCTGTCATGTAATGCTAGCATAAATTATAGTGTTATTTTTAAAATCTACAGAGAAACGTATAGTATTTTGCAAATGTCCTCAATGTTTACTCTTAATAATCACCACTTAATAATGTTTATAATTTTGTCTTTGTTTTTAGAGCTTTCTATATTAATATTATTCTTTGGTAATGGTTATACATTATCATTCTTTTCAAATTGGGATAACTATTTTCTTGTATGCTTTTCATTGACACATATTCATTTGGACAACAAAAGATTAAGGTTAACAGTTTTTCAATATAAAAAATCTTAAATAATGGCTCTACAATATCTTGGAGAAGAGGAAAAAGAAGAGATATTTCCAAGAATACATTCAAACATTATGCCAACTATAATGAAATGCTTCAAAATGCATTGTAAAAATTGTAAAATGGCAAAGTGAATATTTATTCTGG
Source organism: Dasyprocta punctata (assembly GCA_004363535.1). NCBI lineage: Eukaryota > Metazoa > Chordata > Mammalia > Rodentia > Dasyproctidae > Dasyprocta > Dasyprocta punctata. Next base: position 49,591 of record RJWM01003981.1, read on the forward strand.
AATTTGTGGATTTCCTAGAAAAAGCTAACTATATGGCAAATTCTATACACATGCAGACAATATTCCATTGGAATCATCATGGACTTTGAAAGATAATTAAATTATGCCAAAAATCAAGGTTTTAAAAATGTATCAGTTATTATGACCAACTCAAACGTCATAATATTTAATACTTTTTATTTGATTTTAAATAATAGTTGGAACTAATCAATAAGATATGAAAAAATGTATGCTTTGTAGAATTAATAGCCCTTGTAGACAGAGGAAGTCATTAATACTTTAAATATTGTAAGATGACAAGTTTTCTAGAGACTTCCTTAAGAGAAATACTACTCATTAAATTAGAAGTATGAAAAATATGTATTTCTGGCACTAGAAGTTAATACTTCGCTTGTGAAAAAATAGATATCCTTTTTGACATTGCAATTGTTAACTTGTGGAGCTTCTAAAATGTAGCAGAGAAAATTCAGTATTCAAATGCTTTTTTTAAAAATAAGAAATTTAAAAAATTTAGAATGTATGCCCATTGCTGATTTTTAAAAACTATCCATGTTAACATGTATTATATGAATGTATAAACTTCTTTTTAAAACTCTGCTAACACATGTAATTTACTAAACTTAAGAAGTAAGTTTTTTTAGCCTTACCCAATAGGCCTCGAAACAATAATTTCAACTTGAGGTTCTGATTTTGATTCTAAAATAATGTTGTAAACTTCTTCATTTGTAGCTCCCGGCAGGGGTTTACCATTCCATTCTAGAACTTCATCCCCTTGAATTTAAAAAAAAGGGTATTTTTTTACCTTAAATAATCTGTTGACTTTTCTTATCTTTTTTCTTTTTTAACAAAGAAATGCGAAACATATACAAATAGTTTAATCTTCTAGGCTCCACTCTCAAAAGACTGGTAGACATACAATGTCAGCTAAATGGTTTTTCGACACATTTTTATTCTTTTGGTATTTTCTCTCAAAAAATATTACTGGTCACTGGAAACAGTACAATACAAAGCTGCCTTTATCCTTTGAGACATACCAGAAAAAGATATAAAAATAATTTCATGCCATGGGATGGAATTAGCACAGCCTAGCTGGAAACACTGAAAAGTAATAATTAGCAGCATGCCCTCTGCACCATAAATGTAGGTGGCTCTATATGCAAAAGACACTTATTAAACTGTGTAAAACTCTTGCTTTATTTTTTGGTAAAATCAGCAATTAATGTTTGCTAGCATGAACCTTTTAATTATAAATCATGCTTCACTCTTTGCCTGATGCACAACAGAATAAAAATGCATGAACGGATTTGAATTCACACCCATAGGGTAAACACAGGTAGCTATGGCAAAGTTACAAAGCAAGCAGATGTGAAACTGTTGCATGACAGTTAACCCACTTCCAGATGTTCGAAACACTTACAGTCTACATAGAATATATAGTGAGTATTAAAAATATACGTAGAAAATAATTAAAATAATGAAAACAACATTGCATTAATTGCTTTGTTGAAGTCCAAGATGGTAGTATGACGCCTGCATTTAAAAATATAGGCTAACAAGCAGTAGTTATTTTAACCAGAATTCTCATGATAGATCATTTGGAAAGTATGATTTATTCTCATAAATATTTGGACCCTGGTCAGGTCCCAAATGATTTTCTGCCTGGGACCCCTTAGCACTCAGCATTAGGCTCAGCTGAAATATTCCAGGCGTGGTACACATTGAGGTGTCTTGACTTTTAATGCTTGTGTTTATTTTCTTGTTCTTAGTATCTAAAACATAACTGGAGTGATGTGAACACATATTGAAATAATGATCTAATATTATAGACTTCAAAGTTATCGTTTTAACATAAAAACACAAAGCTAAGACTTTTAAACATAATCTTTTAGTTTTGAAATAATGATCTAATATTATAGACTTCAAAGTTATCGTTTTAACATAAAAACACAAAGCTAAGACTTTTAAACATAATCTTTTAGTTTTGGTGAAGTCATTTTCATGAAACAGAAAGAAGCGCTGTACTAACTACTTCAATTCTCATTTTTTCCTAAGTGCTTCTTCACTCAAAAGTAAAAAATAAATATCTTAAAGTACATGTGCTGCTTTGGTTTGGTAAACAGTATGGTTATCAGCAATACTTAAATGACTTTAACTTGCCCTAAGCACTTAAATAGAAAAGCTTTTCAAATATGCAATGAATATACTTCACTTTTGAAAAAAAAAAAAGGAAAAGGAAAAAAATAAACACAAATTCACAATACATTAGGAGTGTTTTCAACTTTCTTACCAAGAAAAGAAAAAGTTTACATCATCTCGGTATACATATATAACATTAACATGTATATATGTATGTATGTGTACATACACATACATATACACTGAAAAATATTTTATGAAACAGTACTTACCCTGGTAATTTTTATTCTATTATGCTCTATTTCAATTTTTAAAATAATCAATACAAGCAATTAAATTGGTTTTACTACCCATCAAGGAGTTGGAACCAACACTTTGCAAGAGTAGTGCATTATAAAATTCTCCTCTTTATAGACAGCAACCTGAAAGTATAACTTTTAAATCAAATCAAATTAATACATGTTTTTATCTATTTTCAGATTGACAATGCTTAAATCACACTATTTATTTGTGTATGGATAATCCCTTCAGGCAGAGATGTAGACCAAGGTAGTACAAAGATGAAGAGGATATGCTCTCTGTCCTTATATTTGATGGTGTAGAAATAATATGGAAACAACTTTAATAAAATATCTTATATGGAATGATAAGGATTTATTTAAGGAACAGAAGTAGAGCCAGCTCATGCCAGGGAGTAAGTAATTATTGTTCGAGTTGGGACAACAAGAAGCATTATTTTAATTATGACAATTTCAGATAAGATTGGAAGGATGGAAAAGACTTCCACAGGCAGAGCACATGAGAAATCAGATAGACAGTCTCGCAGGTGGAAGACACCTTAGTTACAGGTGACAGCCCTGCAGAGGTAGACAGCTGGAAGTGCTACGGAACAAAGCCACAGAGCTCTAACTTGAAGGAAAGATGACCAGGAGACCCAGAATGATCTTAGTAAGTGTGTGGGTGATAATATTATATCTTAGTTAAATGAAGTAGAACTGAGGTGCATGGATTTGAAAGATAGCAAGACCATAAAAAGGTATGGCAAGATAAAAGATTGAAATGTAGACTAAGGGTACACTGACAAAAAATACAGGACCATGGTTTCTCAATAGGCTAACAGTGTTTATATGCAAATAAAAAGAAAACCAGTTTCTCTATTATAACATAAACCAAAGAGACTACATGGCCACATCTATAAAAACCACAAGGACAAAATGAAAAGCTATTATATTTATAATCTGATCTGCAAATTCAAGTTTCTGCAGATAAAGTCATCTTACATCTGTCAATTAAGGAGCCTCGTATTTTTCTGAGGTTTATTATTGAGACATTAGAGGAAGAATCATTTTAGTAACATGGTCACTTCTGATTGAGTTACTCTGTCACTGAATCATTAGCTTGCCTCTACCAAAAAACAACAGAGTGCCATACCTCTGAATATCTTTAAAGCTCTATAGTAAATGAGAAATAACCATGATTCTGGTATATTCCCTATAAAATACCTGTATAGATAGTCTCTATCAAAGAAAATTTGAACTGATTTTGGACTATACCCTAGTATTCAATAAGATCAAAGTATGATATACGAAAACATAAATATACCACAATGAAAACCATTATTTTGTATAAGTAATTTAAAAGAGTGGCAGAATATCTTTCTGTTGAAGAATTTAAAATCTTAAGTTTTATGAAGTTAAACTATAGGCTGAGAATGTTCTCTTTGTGTTATAGAATCTTAATACTCAATTCTGCAACTCAGCCAACTGTTTTCTTTATAAATACATGACAAAAGCATAAGCAAACACTCTAACCAAATATTAGTAATAAGCTCTGAAGTGAAGTCAAATGCAAGAAGTACATTAATATGATTTTAAGGAAAGTGAAAAGAAAAAAATTTACCTAAAATAAATTTTACAAAGTGCTCCTGCAGAAATTATGATACATTTGTATATATAAGTAATTGTATGATGACATAATTGTATGATTGAAAACATTTTCAAATGTTAAAGATGTGGTACTTCTGCATGAGTATAATATATGTCATATTTAAATTAAATACTTTATTATGCAGTATGTATAGAAAATGTGATTATAATTATGCTTTATGAAAATACCTGCTCCTAAATAAGTGTTAATGGGATGAATGTAAAAAGGTTTAGTATTTACTAAGCTTAAAATTAAAGAAGTAAATAGTTTAATGTAATATATTTTTCACATGGCTAAATTGTTTTAGATTTGAAATCTTGTAGCATTATGAAACCATCTACACAAATAAATAATCCTTCAGTATTTTGCCATTGATGTGTTTTTTATACAAAAAAAGATTTTCTCTCTAACTCGCTCCAAACTGCTACTTACATATAACTACCTACTGCTGTAACTGGCAATTACTTCTGTTTGGAAGAAAATTTTATTTCTACATTAAAATTAATTAGAAACTTAACTGACATAAAAAAACTGATCCTAAATTGAAACCCACCAGTTCATGCCTAGAGAACACATTGTTTAAATTTTAAAAAAGAATTTGTACCTGCTCTGAGGTGTCCAACCACATCTGCCAGGCTACCCTTCTTTACTTTGGTGATGAAAGCACCCAGGCGACCTAAGTCCGTCATTTTTCCTCCAACGACCTGGATAATTGCAGATTTGTAAGTTTCCAAGACTCATAAGGAATTATAAATGTATTAGCTTCAACAACCTTTTATAATATATTTACAATCAAGGATGGGGTCATTAATGAAGTACATTGTTTATTAAAAACACTGGCAACATAGTATTGGAAGGAAAACATTCTGTTGTATGGAAATGACTGTGTATCCTAAAGAAATTGTGTACTGATCTTACACTGATCTAATGAAAAAAGGCCACACACTTAGAAGACAAGTGCCATGTCTCTCTCACTTACTATCAAACATCAAGTGTTTTACACTGTAATATTAGAATTCATTTTTTAAAATCTTCTAAATTTATGCCTCCCATTTGAATTGTTGCCTCTACATGCAGATAATACTCCACTGTCGTATCCGATTCTGATCTCTTTGGTATAGTTGTGGTACAATGCATTGGGTCTATGACCATAAAGACTAAACTTCAAAGTACAAACAGACTGCTTGGGAGAAGCAATTTACCACAGTGCAAAGTACAAGCCCACATGTATCTCCGCAAATGGCCATCTGAAACACATACTGGAGGTCATCTGAGTCTCAAAAGTCTGAGTTATACCACTAAATATGTAACACTTTTACCTTGCTTTTCCACTACATCTATGTGTTACGGGTCGCTAATACTCAATTCCACAGCTTAGCCAACTATGTTTTCTTTATAAGCATGGCAAACGCAGAAGTAAACATTTTAACTGTGCAGTAATACTAAGTTTTGAAGTGACACCAAATGTAAGAAGTATGTTATTGATTTTAAGGAAAATGAAAAGAGAACTACCAAAATAGATTTTACAAAGTACAACTGCTAAAACTATGCTACATCCAGATATCTACGATGTCACATTAAGGTTACAGAGCAACATACATTTCCAAATATTAAATAAAAGTGGTACTTCCATATTAAATTTAGAGTTTAATTTTTCCCAATGCAGGGCTCAAATATTTATAATTAAAAGCAGCAGAAATGATAGCAAAGGCTAAGCTTGATCCACATTTATTAGGGACATAACCATTAATGAAAATGATAATTATTTTACAGCAAGAGTAATTAATTACAATAATTGCTAAGATACCATTAAGTACATGAATTGAATTGGGGTGGGGGTTTGCTGGGGATTGAATCCAAGACGTTGTGCGTGCTAGTTATATGTGCTCTAAAACTAGGTTAAATGCCAAGTTCTGAACATTTTTTAGTTGGATTAACGGCTAATGGTTTTGAAAAGGGCATCTTAACACAGAACCGTAATACAATCTCTTGGTAAATAGTAGTTCTAAAGCAACAGTTTTTAATATTTCTTTAAGTTACTCAAATCAAAACCATGTGGCTTAAAAATGCCAACTCCTTTAGTATTGCTACAGATATTTTTGTTACTAGAAAAAATCTCTGTATTGATGTTTAACGTTGCTGCTTAATATATAAGTCCTATAGGCCAGGCATTTAACTCAGTGGTATAGCACCTGCCCGACAAGCACGAGGTCCTGAGTTCGATTCCCAGTACCAAAATAAATAAATAAAATAAAATAAAATAAAAGGTCTACATTATCTAACTTTACTACAGTCCATTAAAATGTCTGTAATGGAAAAATCATCCTAAATTTTATATTCAGAGAAGCACATTTTAGTTTTCCTACATTCTTCTGAATTTTCCTAGTAAATCTGTATGCTATATCAATAAAACATTTAAAATATTATTCAAATAAAAATACCACATATATGACAAGCTATATTCACTCGAGGAATTTTATTTTCGAGAAGAGATGAAGATATTTAAAAATCATTGTCCAAAGTCTTGTTGAATGAAGCAAGTACTATAAGGGAACATTACTTTAGGGCTTGGGATATAGCTCAGTGATAGAGTATCTGTTTCTCATTTGCAAGGCACTGGGTTCAATCCGTAGAATTGAAGAAAAAAAGAAATATTTTTTAAAAGTATACTTACTTTTAGGCCCAACAATGCACCTGACTCTTTGGGCATAGTTGTTCTTTTGTTAAGAATAACACGTCCAATTAATCGGTCCCCTTCTTTAGATGGCTGCCACGTCACAGGATGCTATTAAAACATAAAGTTTAAAAAGTAAACAAATTGCTTTCATTCCTGTAGACACGTACCTATCAAGCTGTAGTAAGATACAAATTCCCCAGGAAAAAGGCACGCTAGAGGAAATTATTCTGGTGGACTCAACCTTGTGAAAAATTTAATGCAGAACTGTATCCTATGTGCAATAGACACAATAAAAGATTCTAAAAGTACTTAGCAACAAAGTAACTCTCTGAATTCTGACATACAATTAAAAATTTGAAAGATATCTACTTGCATACAGAAAATTGATTCCATAGCTTCAGGTGTCAATGGTGATAGCATCCCTTGTCAAATTCAGTCAGTTCTTGAATTACAACAATTCATCTGAGAGTTTTTCAACTTTCCAATGACATCGTCACACACTGACTTTACATTCTCCTGGGTTGGTGCTACATGGGACACTGTCGGAAGTTGAGTAGGGGCAGCAAATACAGCACCCAGGGTCACTGGCTGCTGATGAGGGAACATGTCTGTGCCCCACAGGTGACGCACTGTTCCACACTGATGTTCAGTAGGTTGCACAGAGAAAGTGCTTTTTTTTTTTTTTTTTTTTTTTGTACCTGGGATCAAACTCAGAACTTCGTGCCTGCCAGGCAGGCACTTACGCCATTAAGCTAAATCCCCAGCCCATAAGTGCATTTGTAATTTACCACATTTTCAATGTTGTTTATCAGGATGAAAACCCAAAGTAAACTGAGGAGTATCTGTAATATCTTGGGATTACTTACACCTATTATATTCATTCTTTAATAAAAATCTTACTTTATTTAAAATTTGTTATAATTATTCAGTCATAACTGCTTTTTTCTTCAAAACTGTACTCTCAGGTAAAATTAATATTTGTTCTCCCAAAATGTATAAGATGTACTAAATGTGAAAGCAGAAAAATCAGTCAAAGGACAGTGTGTAGGACATGGAATCCTTGAAGCACGTTCACTGCCTTTCCAGAAAGCTTACCGAACTAATGGGTGATGTTTCCCGGCTGTGCCACGTGGCAGGATCCAACCAGTAGTAATCCAAGTCACCTGCAAAGGAGGAAGAGAATGAAGAGAGCAGTGGTGTTAGAGAACACATCACTTTGCGCATCACTTGGAGCTCTTGAGTCTACAAAGTGCTAAGAATATTATCATTTTGAGTATGCCTGTGTTGCAAAGATGTGAACTAAATCACTTAAACTAATTTATGCTACAAGTGTACTTCATACAGTAAAGGGGCTACCTTTTCGTCTTATAAATTAGACTTGAAATACTGAAATAAAAACATTCAGGAAAGAACAGGGTTAATCTGCCCTTCCCACCCTCAATACTTCCCAGAACATGCTACAGGCTGCCATCTAGTGGTTCTGGCTAAGACTGTATTCATTGAACTGAGGTGAATGTTAACATTTAGTGTTTCTAATTTTCTGAACTCCATCATATCTTTAAAAACTGTTCTCTAGTCTCAATCCTTCCAATTAACTGGAAAACATTACATATGTTAATAACTTAGGAGTAAATAACTATTAGAAAGAGTATATACAATTGTCACAGTATTCACCAACTTTGCTGAAGCCATAAAAAGCTGAGAGTTCTAACTTTGTACACACTCATTCACAAAACTTTGCATTTTTGTATTAAAATCTAATTCCAAAGAAAAAACTGAGTAAAAAAAACACTTCAAAGGAAAACATCAGTGCTTTCAAGATTTTCATGGAATAAAAGGCTACAGAAAAATTGGGTCACCTATGAGAGAACAGGGGGTTGAGAAAAGTGGGGAAATAAATGCCCTTTCATAGTTTAAATATCAGATTAACTCAGTGGGAATGTTTTTCTCCATGGCTCTCCAAAGAGAAAAGAAAGTAAAGGATGCAGCAAATGGCGAGATACACAGGTAAGTAGCTTTTGGGATGATGTGTTTGGTTTATACATGTGCAGGCCATATTTTTCATAGATAAGAAACATGGTTGATACAGGTACTATAAAAAATTCAGTAGGAAATGTTTTAAACTACCTAAAATCTGTAGGCATAAAAATCCATGCTATTCAGCTTACTAGTAATTATTTATTTTTTCCATTAACATATTGTAGCATAATTTAAGGTAAGTGCTATACATATTACAATAAATATTGAGGTGTTCTTCAAACCGTCATGTGGCTAAAAGCAATATACTGTATGCAAGGATTAATATTAGAGATTACTCTAGCAAAAGCTGTTCTCTTAATTATTTCACATTTAGTCACTCTCTCAAAATCATAACCTTTAAAATATACATACAGCTTAACATCAAAGATTGTACATTTCTAGACTACTGAACCAATTCGATTAATAGAAAGCAGTCACTATTTGCTGTTTGCAAAGCACCGTGTGCTTATTCTTGAAGTAGCTCTACCTGGTTGGTCTCAAAAGAAAAAAAACACAATATATTAAAACTGAAACATTACTAACACAAACATTATTCTTCAAAAGATGATTCTTGTAATCTGTAAAAGACTGCTCCTAAAATTTGATATATTTAATATACTCAGTAATAAGGTTTGGTAACTTCTCAAATGTTGACTCGTTTTGATATGCTGTGATTTAAAAGAACCACTGATACTTGAAAGGAGGCTTCAGCAACTCTTAAAAGCAAATACATACATACATACATACATACTTTCTATTGCTACAACTCCAAGATAGCAACAGTTCACTGTTTCCCTCAATAATGCGCCTTAGGTCTGAAAGCCTGTGCTCTTTGGGGTCCTCTGCCTCGTGTACCCCTCCCCACACGGCGGCTCAGCTTCACTCACTTTGTCCTCTCTGTGCACACATCACTGGTGAACATCTTTGCTGTACAAAAATTGCTCCTCACAGGCAAAGTACCAAGAGCCAATGCTACCGGTAAACTGTGCACACTTTCTCTAAACAATGCGTTCAAGCACTGGTATCCTGTCCTCTAGAAGCTTTGCAGGGCAATCATCTTGAGTGGAGAGTGCAACTTAACTTGTTTGCTACTGGAGAGACAGACAGAAATAAGCATATACCTACATCTAATGATATATATATATTTTTTAATAGAAATTTCAATGTGCGGCCAATACTCATCCTCACACTATCCAGTGACAATTCAAATAGTGCAAATTTTTCAGCAAAAAATTTTTTTGATGAATTTTGATCACACAGAGCATTTTACATAGTTACAAATACTGCTAATAAGTCTAAATGTAAAATATTTAATATTCTAGCATACAATACTTGAACATATTTTACTAATAATTACACTTCATTTATATTCTAAACAGTTTCTAATAGCTTTCTTATTAATTGTGTTATCAATCACTAAAATAAAACAGTAGCATCTAAAGACAAAAATAAATACTAAAATTTAAATTGCTTTTAAAACTACATTTGTTTCCTCAACCCATGTAATTACTAACTTGGAAAGATACTGAATTTTTAAGTACTGCAACTTGTCTTTATAACTTACACTTCTGTATTATTAATGGAAAAAGTAACACTCAATAAAACTTGCTTTAAAATACTTCTAATCAAGTATACTACTAATACAAAACATTTCCATTATTATTTTTCTAATAGATGATTAAACATATTGACTGCCAGGTAGCATAGTTTCAAAATGATAAACATATGGTATTTTCTTATGGAATCAATACAAATATTGTCTCAGATATTCAACATAATGGTAAAGGCAGAAATTTATTATTGCCATTAATTTAGAACCTAAAAGTGTATCACAAGATTGGGTCTGCTAAAATGGTTCAAATGTATAACCAGCCTTGTTATAAAAGAATTATACTTTTGAGCTTCATTTTTGTGAAGTTTCAAAACAGACTTGGCCCTATGCCTTGAGAAAAAGTAGGTAAACTAAACTTATCAGAGAACTTCCAATGCACTAATTTCCAAGCAAGATGTACTTTCAGTACACAAATAAAGTAAAACATGTGTCAGGTAAACAACACAAGGGTCTTCTGTAAAGAAAATCAATTTTTCCTAAACCCAGGTCATTATTAATAGAGTATGCAGCAATGCATAAGGATATACTTGTATTATGTAAAATTTTGTATCTGTTGATGTCTAGGATCAAACCACAATAGAGTGCAATAAGACCACTCAAGTTAGAAAATCATACATCTAACTTCTACATTAAATCCTTAATAATTTATCTGACAGCTATATTCGGCCAAGTGGAGCACACTGAATGTGCGTGTAGCAAAGGCTGAATTACCAGACCAAAATCTGAACTTCTTACTCATCTCTAAAGGAAATATGGAGCACTTTTTAACATCATTACAATGAATGATGATAAAAGATGGAACTCATACCAATTCTAAGGCTGACTCTTAGCAACTCTAAAAAATTTCTAATACATACCTATAATCACGTTACCTGTTGTCTCAAAAAGTAAACTGTCCTTCCTACATAGAACAAGTTGTTCTCACCCAAAAACAAAAATTGCGCAACCTAACACTCAGGAGAGTCATCCTTCACAAGTATTTCCTGAACCTCTTTCTTTTTTTCTTTTATTATTTTTATTCAGTCCTCTATAATAGGACACGTGTTGGTATTAAGCAAAATTAGGTGAATCTTGAACTAGTTGATTATAGTGCAGAACATACACAAATAAAAATACTGGGAAAAAAACTTGTCCAATATTTTTGAGTGCATGTACACATACACAAAAATTAACTCAGTACTAGAAATAGGCTTTTAAATTGAGATACGCTATTTTCAGCACCAAGTTTCATGGTCAGTACACTAGAATTAAATATCGTTTTGAACTACGATGTGATAAAAAATTTTGATTCATTTTTACATTTTATAGGGACATTTACTTGGACAGTCATTTCATAAATAGGAATCACACCTTAATCTAAAAACTGAGATAAAATCTTAAGTCTGGATTAATAAGTGAAAAATACGACTTGAAGTAACTTCCTCATTTTTAGAACTCTCCTTAAGACAGTTCTATGATTGCAAAGGTAAAATGTGTCCTGTTGTAATCATATATAATAATGAAACTAACTGTTGAATAAGTAATGATTTGCTATACTGCAAAATTCTAAAAATTCTAATTTCATCTAAATTAATAGTTGCAAATAAGAAATGAAAATTTATTTTATACAATTTGGTTTTTAGGTATCACAATAAAATGGAAGCTAGATATCTAATTTAATCATTGATCCAATAATCTATAAAATGTTAGGTTTTTTATGAATTAAATACCATGCAAACTGCTGAAAAATCAGTAAATTGTCTTTCATAATTAAATTATTATCATTCATAATTGACTATCAAAGTTCCTACCACAATAAAATTATTACTCAAATACTTTTTAGTGAAATCTGTGCCAAATTTCACTCCTTAACTACAACTGAGGGCAAACACTGCATAAAATCCAGCAGCAGATTTATGGCCTCTGAGCTCAAGGCCTATAGTAAGGGAAAAGTCCTCTCCAAGCCATTGGTCTTCAGCAAGCACCTCTTTAACAATTGTAAGTAACTTAAAATCTAATTTTTGATTTTGGCCTTGGACAACAGCAACAATAACAAAACCAAAAACCAACAGATACCATTACTTGGAAAAACTGTTATTATCTCTAGGCATTAGAGATTCGTTAAAGTGGCTGTTCTCCAAGTGCAGGTCAGAAAGCTCCTTCTGCCTGACAGCTACCCTCCCCACTAACAGGCTCCACATCGCTAGTGATCAGGGACGTGCACAGCAAATTCAAGCCAAGTGATTACCTCTCATCCATTAGAACAGCTATAATAATAATAATAATAATAATAAAAAGACGTGTGCTGGTAAAAAGACTAGAACCTTTGAATGCTGTTGATGGGAATATAAATTCGTAAAGTCCTTTCAGGAACTTCCTTAAAATATTAAAACTAAGACTATTATACCATTTCTCAATACCTCTCTGGGGTGGGCGTCCCCAAAGCAACTAAAATCTGTCTCAAGGAAGTATCCACATGACTGTGCTCACTGCAGCACTAGTACATACAGCCCAATTATAAAGGCAACCCACGTGATCGCTGACAAGGGAATGGGCAAAGAACACGCAGTGTACACATGTTAAAGGGGAAACGTTATACACGTGGCAAAAAGAAGAAAACTCGACAACTGTGACAACACCGATGAACCCAGGGAACACTACGTTAGCTAAGGGAAACAGGCCAGACGCCGGAAAGGGACGATGTTTCTGACAGGAGGGGTCTAACTGAGTCACACCTAGGGAAGCAGACAGTAAAGTGATGATTCCCAGGGACTGTGGGAGAGGGAAGTGGAGCGGTCTTACTCCAAAGGTCTAACGTTTCACTTAGAAAAGTTGAACCGATGCTACCGATCTATTGCACAACACAGTATCTAGAACTAACAAGTATTTCAATTTGCTAATAAGAGGATATTTAAGTGTTCTTACCACAAAAAAAAAAGAACAATAAAGAGGACGAGAAGTGAGAGATGTGTTTAAAGAATGAACTGTGGCAATGGTTTCGTAGATGTGCACTCATCTCCATACTCGTTAAGTTGTACACAAAAGTATGTACTAATGTCTGTATACAAATGATAACCCAATAAAGTGGTTTAAAAAAGGAATTTCATCTTTTAAATTCTCCTTTGTTCATAACAGTCTACCACAGATCCAACATCACCATTCTTTTTCTTTGGTGTATAACTCTGATGATTCAAGTAAACTGAATTATCATTTATCGAGTTGAATGAAATAAATGCATTAACCATTATGTGTCATGCTAACGAGTTAATAAAAAATGCTTAACTTCAGACACTATTTATATTCAATAGAATCTCCAGAGCTGAACGACTTCTAGAAAGTGCCCAAATATTTGTCTGAAGAACTGTGGTGTGATCTTTGTTTGACAGCAAAGGAAAGGAATGTCGATAGCTGTTGACAAAAGGGACAGTTCACGAGCATCTTTTGCAGAGATGGCACTTTTTTGGTTACGTGCACTGTCTGATGAATTTGGAGGTTAATTTTTCAGAAGCAAATACCACTACCATACAACTCTCTAAAGAGCGTGTATGAGATTCAGAATGAAATTTCTGGATGAACTCTGAGCTCAGTCAATCAGATAACCCCCCCAACTCTTAAGATAATACTACAACAACCATTTGCTCTTTCATGGGGAGTATGATAAGGAAGTGAAGGTTCCTCGTAGCCTATACGGTACCACAGAAATTTCATTAAAGAATTAACAATACATACATTAGCACATAAAATTATAAATATATTTTTCCACTCCAGAGTTTACATTTTCAAAACATTAATCTCAGTATATCTTAATTTCTCTATTAACACTGTTACATCTTATGATACTCAAAATTGTTATTTCTTATGAAACCTAGAAAAGTAGCTATTATGTGGTAAAAACAGCACTTGTGTAGTAAAAACACTGTACTTATAGTTAGGGACTTATGACTCTAATGCTAACTCTACGTAGCAGGTACATTATCTTGATAATCTTTCTTCATCTGCATAAACCTTGCCCTCTTCTGTAACATGGAATAATGCTCCTTCCTTCACAAAAGTTTCAAGGGAATTAAATGAGATATATCAGCTTTGTAAACTTTAAAGACTTCAGAAATAAAGTTTTATTTATAACTAGTTATATAATTGAGATGAACAATATGAAATCATGGTGTTAGAGACTAGATTTTCAATTCCATAGCTATCATTTCTAAAATGCATGTAATATCAGAAATATCTACCAAAAAAAAAAAAAGCTTTGAAATACCTTAGGAGAAATTCTGAAAACTTGCTGTTTATAAATAGTATTAATGCTGGGGATTTAGCTCAGTGGCATTAAGTGCCTTGTGAGTTTGATTTCCGGTACCAAAAAAAAAAAAAAAAGGAAAAAATAAATAATATTAATTACTATCTTGATCACTCAAAATATCCCTGACAATGGTTCACTAGCTTGTGTGACATCTTAAAAATGACTTGGTACAGATATTAGTTGCTTGATATGTTTGGTATTTATGTTCTAATAAGTTACAGCATAACAACTTCTTGAGATTCACTTTTTTAGTTTAAACTCCTAACAAAATTGTCTAAATTACCCAACTCCTATGATTCAGGATTGAGTGTCAAACAGACAACCACTGTAAATTTAAATATGTAACCGCTAACCTTGATGATGAGACTTTGACCAAACACAGAAAATTTTTTTGTAATTACTTTAAATAAACTACTAGACATCAAGGAATTAAAATATGTTTGTGATAGAAAAGATTAGTTATCAGCTTGATTTTCCCTAGTTTAAAAAGTGCTATAAATTCACAAAGACTTGAGACTACAAGAAGGCTCAAGGTCTGGAAATATTCCCAAGCGCCATGAAGCTCACTGGCTTCCTTAACCTTTACCTCTGTGTGGCCCTGACTCTCTGGGACTCAGAGGAAGTTTTTAAATAAAAATTCCTGAAAGCTCTGAACACCAAGAAAATGTATATACACACACACGCGCGCACGCGTGCGCATACACACACACACACACACACACACACACAGCTCTATGCCTTAGAACTATAAAATAAGGATGTTCACGGTCTCCAGGAAATCTAGAACACCCTGTATTATTTGAATTAAATGACAATAAAAATGTACATTTAAAAAGTCTCTAAGACCAATGATTACTTGATGAAAAGTTTTGCACATATACCAGTTTGGAAAGGAATAAATTTTGCCATGTAATGACAGCCGTAGGCCCAATAACTAAGAAATTTCTCCCCCAGAATCTACATACAGATATGAAGGTGCCTTGGATAATAAATCACAAAACTGACAATATTAGGGAAACTCTTTTTTTTTCCAACACAATGAATCCTCAGTAATAAGAATTCTTATTCAGAAATAAGAATTTGGGAAGTGCTGTACACATGAGGGAAATATTTTACTGCAACTTTCCAACTGACCAGGCTTCCACATTGACACTGAGTATTCCATTCACGTGGAGAACAGGCTGTCACGTGCAAAGCCTCGGAATAACCAGCCAGGAAACCCTGTGGAAAAAATTGGGGTTTATTTGCTTTCATTGTTTGGGGACTGGATGTTAACCACAGGTTTAAGAAATTGTAGTGTCGGGTATGTTGACAGTAGAGACATAAGAACCCATTCCTGATGAAACATCTCTGATAAAGGAAAATGCTAGTCTTTATCTGGACCCAGCCAACGCTAGCAAAACAGCTTTCATTTGCAATGATTTCTAAATGTCAAATCAATTTCTATCTGCGTCTGACTCCTAAAGATATGGAAATGAAAACCATGGAAATCTGTACATCATCAGATAATAAGAAGATAGTCAAAGGATAATAAAGAGGAATTTTAAGGTACATAGGACAAAACAAAGTACATTATGAGATACTGAAACTGATCATTTAAAAATATATTCTTAACACATAAAAAGCAGAAAATAGGTTTACATTCTAGCAAACATTTTTGGTAACACAAATATTTTGAAACCAGAGCTTCCTCAAAGTGACTTACTGTACATATTTTTGTTTTCCTTTTTCTTTTATCATCTTTTATCTTTAGTTCTTGGTTTTCCTTTTCTAATCTGGGCTGTGCAAACATAATGTTTAGATATATAACAAGTCTTTCTATTTAAGTTGGAAGTTCTTTAACTGGCAGTGGGAAATTACTGGGCATTGAAATTTGGAGAATTTTTATTTTATGCCTCATCATTGTTCTTGGGAAAACTATGAAGTGTCTGTATTCACAAACTTTCAAAATTACAGCTCTAAAAAATTAAGTTGCAAAACATTGCCTGGTCACAGGTCTGAACCTCTGCAGAGGTGCAAAAGTAGTCATGCCTTATAAATGATGTCCTTTCCACTGCACTCCAACTCCGTATGACAGAAATCAATTCCTTGAGTAAATGTCAAAGCACAAAAAACAAAAAGAGATAAAGAAGTAACATTCCATTAAGGTGAGTCAAAAAGTAACCTCCAGACTCACGAAAGCATATTATCACTAAGAGTTTAGAAATATTTAAGATTTGGATGAACAGGTCTTAAAAAAAAGAACACTTCAAACATAATAATTTCAAATTACCTTCATCTTAGAGTACATTTTCAGAACAAAAACCGTTACTTTAAAAAATCAGGATGCCTCACTGAACTAGACTTAAAATCCGCAACACTGGCCAGCTGGTTTTGTCACGGGAGTGACCCTAAGGTGCACAGGACGTCCTAGGTTGCAGGAAGTCCAGGTAATCTTAGTCCCAGCCCCCCAGCTATCTAACCCATGGACAGCCAACTCTGAACTACACCAAGAACACATCAGAGATTACATCCTTCCTTACCATGCACCTCGATATTTGTAAAATGCTCTGTAATTTGTAGAGCGGCCTTTGAGAGGAATATATAGTAAACCCACTGAGATTTTCTAAAATACCCACTCCATCAGACAACCATATATCTTAAGTACACTCTCTCCGGGTGGCCTCTTACCCTGGCAGCTCTCACATTTACTTTCCTTGTGCTGCCCCTCGCTGTCACTACATATGGACATGGCAGTGAAGCAGTGCATGCTGCCCGGGTCACGCCGCTGCTGCTGGCACCCTCCTTATGAAACGGCACTGAAGACTGTTCTCTGCTGAATGCCAGAAAGATCTGGTGTGCACCTGAATTGCTATGGATACTGTACGTTTTGGAACAAGTGTCACTTTTCTCAGAGCACAGCAATTAAAATGTTCATGATTAAGTCTGTAGCCTAATTTTCTACCCTTGCTTTTCTTCATCAATCTTTTTGATGTATTTATTTCAGGGGGGCCACATCTTTACATTTTGGTAACTACCTCAAATCACTACTGGTATTAAGGCAGGTTTTAAAGTAAGAATTAAAATGAGATTGAATAAATACATACGAACATACTTTAGCACATTTATTGGAACTTCATTTAAATTACATTGTATATTATTTTCATCTATCAAAGTCAAAATATCTTTAATGCAATGGAAAATAATTAAAATGGAATTGATGCACAGGGTACTACATATAGATTAAATAGCAGGATTCGGTAAGCAGCAAGTTATCTTACCCTGTTTGGGAATATTGCCAAGGGATTAAAAAACAGGTTTTAAAAAATAAAAACTCTCATCTGGTAAACATATAATGAAATATATGCTCTCGGACTTCACTCCTACAAAAAAAGGGACTGGACTCTCACTCCTAATTTTACAGCTAAAATCATAAATGAGTTTCTCTAGTATTTAACCCAAAACAGCTCTTGAAAACGTACCTGTGTAAGACCTAAAGGGTTGGTGCAGACAAAAGTCTCACTTAACAATGAGAATTCACAAGGGATCAGGGAAACTAAACAAAAAACACACAGAAACAAATCAAACTAATTGGTTACTAGTCTACCTGCCTTCAACACTGAGATGAACATGTGTGTAAGAAAACTGCCTAAACAACTGTGTTTGCACGCAACTACATGCAAGGACAACACGTTTTCAGAATAATATCCGCTAGACAAATACAGATGATACATAAAATTTTATGACAAGAAAATCTCCATTGCAGCCTTCCTGATATGAAAGCCAAAGAGTAGATAAATGTAGAATCCAGATGAGAAAGTTTAATTAAGATAACGTTAAGTAGTATCAATAATAACTACTAGATACTCAACAAACAGTGCATCAGAAAATTTAGCCATCCAAAATGAGGGGATTTGCAACTAAATTTTTACAATGGTAAAATTAAAATCAATCTTCATCAGTACAACACAACTTAAAAACATACACAGCTGTTTAATGAAGATTTATCTCAGATTCATCGTGTGTTACAGATTAAATGCACTGGAAGGACTCATTCTTATTTTCTCTCTTTGTATGCTCTATTCTGGCATTTTGCAAATGAAGTACGACTAAATGGGAAACACAGGGTTAAGTGTTCTATGCATAATGTCCCACACAGAGAAGCCAAACTTTCTTCCAGAGATTCTTAATCAAAATTAATAACACTTACGTAATAGCAGAACAAGTGAACAAAACTATCTTTCCAAGAGAATTATGCAACTGCATTCAGATGTAAAATTAGGGGATATTTAGTGAAACAATTTGCATATGGTTTATGTTGATATTTATTTATTTATTTTTATTTTTATCTTTTTTTGGCATCGGGGATTGAACTCACAACCTCACGCCTGCCAGACAGGCGCTTAAGCCACTGAGCCAAACTCCCGGCCCCAGATATTTGAGACAGGGTCACACTCTGTAGCTCAGGCCGGCCTTGTGCTCATGATGTAGCCCAAGCCGGCCTTGAACTCACAACAGTCCTCCTACCTCAGCCTCCTGAGTGCTGAGTGCTGGGATTAAAGGCATGGGCCACCACGCCCCGCTCATTGATATTTAATATAATCTGAAAAGTTAAATTGTATTGAAAGATTAAATTAAATGTTATTTCAGTGCTATTAAAATAATTTTAATATTCATTTACTAGTACAAGTTTTATAAATTCATAATGCATCTTTCCAAATTGAGATATAGGGTGATAACAACAAAGATAAAAGTATCTTTAACTCATATAAGATTGATCTAATAATGCCACCATTTTTAACAACGTATTATCATTATAATGCATTTGATTGCCACGCAAACCAATTTAAACTTTAGCTAAAATACCTTATAGGAAGGTTGGTCTTGAGAAATAGGGAACCCACAAGAAATACCAAATTATGATAGTATTCTAACTCTTCAAATATTAAAAAACTGTAGCTTACCTTCAGGGATCTACATCTATATATGTATACATCTGTATCTGCATCTGTATCTGTGTTCGTATCTGTATCTACATGAATGATCTCCACTTTCAAATAAAAGGGCCAGTCAATAGCACCTTCTAAACTCAACCTCATTTTCATTTTAACTCTCAAGAATTTAAGTAGCATTATTTACTTTCAAGCCTAAAACATTTGGTATTCATATTTGAAACATATTTGTAAGGAGTCTGGATTAAGGTCATGTTTCAATGGCAATCGTATGCCTAAATGCTAAATTTTAAAGTGAGAAACCCAGTATTACCTTCACCTGAACATTCTGCATTACTTACTGTTGAAAGGGTAAAAATACTGAAACTGAGTATCTTGCTAGACTTTATAATTTCAAATAATGCCAAGAAGGTAGAGTTCTGTTTGTTTTCCAAAGTGATGTACTAATAGTTTTGATGAAACACACACACATACACACACAGAGAACCCAGACCAGTTCTGGCCCACTGCAATCTTTGATATAATTATCACTGCCTAACATCCAGATGTGCACTTAGTTCATACGCCTGAAAACTGCAGTGTGTGTCTCTCTTAACTCAACCAGGTCCAAATGTGGAGGACAGAGATAATAGTCTCCAAGACCCTGTTTAGGAAACTCTAAAGAGACAGTTTCAAAAACATCTTCCAGTCGTATTCTTCTCAACAATACTCTAGATTCCCCCCTCCCCCCCAAAAAACTCAATACTCTAAAGGCCCTTTCACATTAAAGAGATTTTCAGGAGGGCTCTTAGCATATGCTCAGGGTTTCCATCACTCTCATGTTGTCACTGAATAGCTCAGGTTATAGTAAAATCTCATAGAACACAACGAATTTCTCAGAGTGACATTACTAGATATCTGCTCTCAGACAAGACCAGCTTCTACAGTGGGGGCATCAAACACACTGTCAAAGCAGCCGACTGGCAGAAGAAACCTAATCCCTCTCAAGCCATTCTGAGTAGAAAACATGCCCTCATTAGTCTTTCAGGTATCTCTGTAGCAAGCTGGTCCATATAAAGTACAACTCCCGTTTTCTCAAAAAGCATTTTTATGTGACTGCTGAAATTCAATCATTCCCAATCCCTTTGCTTATGACAATGTATCTAATTATCATTTATCTGTTAAAGAGATTTCAGCTTCAGGTAACTTTTTACTATGCTATGAAATGACATAACCCATGAAAATACAAAATGTCAAAAGTATTTTTAAAACAAGAGCAAATGCAAGCTGGTCTTGAGCTTAGTCACTGAATCACAAGATGAGACCTGGCTTGCACTCACGGAGGCAGGACCATCACCACCAGGGAATATCAAGTACTTCATTGCTGTGACCTTTGGGGTAAATTATAAAACCTGAGTGCTGTGAGCTCTTTAACATGGTCCATAATTAGATTAAGGGAATCCATGCATTCTTCAATATTGTTGGTAAAACTGTGTGCACAGAAATATTCTGCTGAAAGTCTGCTACTGCTGTTATTTCTGAGAAAAACTCACAATCTCGCCCCAGATTAAGAACAAACAGTTAAAGGGTCTGGATGAATGGGCGATTTACACTGAGAAATTACTATGTTGGCTTAGTGTTTTCCCTTTGCTTCCAGCATTCTCCCCTCTTGCAGATTCTCAGTCTCAGCATGATGCTTTCATCAAGATCCCTATTTAAGCCAAGCACATAGGAAATCAAGAAACTATACCCGGAGAAAATGAGCCTCGTGAACATACACCGAGAGGAAGGGAATTCACCTCAGAAAACACTTTCAGGAGCTGTCAAGACTCTGACAAGACATATTTGTAAAAATACTTTAATATGGAATGAGGAAGAGCAATACTATATACAGATATGCTAATATGTCTTCCCTGATGAGTGCCTTCAACGATTTCCAAGACATACGCTAAAAAGGAAAATACAGACAAAACGAAACTTTCTATAATCTAAGGTAAATTGTTACGAATCATTATCCTGAAATAAAAGTAAAAATCTGAAGTGGATAAAACCAGATTATTCCAATCTGGATCTACTTGGCAGTGAAGAACTAGTTTCATGGGCTAGGCATTCCACAGAGGGTGAGAAAACCTTCTGATCATGGAGACTCACTTTATTAATGAAGTTTCTGAGTTCATACATTTATGTGCAGCATTTATAAATCGGGCCAGCTACTCAGAGCTCAACAGAAAAATTAATCCCACTGGCTTTCTTTCATCCCTCAAGTACACAATCAAAACCGCCTGAGTCTTGCTCTTATAATGGTGAGTGGGTCTCTAGTAGTAAGACCTGTGCATGTGACCATGCACACAGACTGCTGACTGTTACCACACCGCAGTCATTAGCCATACTGCAAGTGCAAACTTCAACGTACAACAGATACTTTATCCTCACTGAAGAGCACATTTAAGCAGCCTAGACTTTATGATGTTAACTAGCCTTGGACAGTAAGCGACCCCGATTCTTATTTGTGACTAGGAAGGAGATGGCTGCTTTGCCAGCTGTCTCAGATCCCCTGGATTCTGGCTCATCCTTAGGAAGCAATGGGCTGCTTGGAAGGGATCTGCTGAGAAGAGAAGGCAGGGGCTCTCTTCAGCTCAGCGGCACCCGCCGATCCCTCGCTCCCGAAGGAGGAAGGGAACAGTCACTAAGCTCCTGGACCTGGCAGGCACTCAGAAGGCCCCGTGGACTGTGCCTTTCCCTCCACGGGAGTGTAGCCCGACACAGCAAACCTTCAGTGCCTGTGTCGCAAAAGAGTGACAAAGTTACAATGGGGTCAAGAGATTTACTAGCGTGATTTTTAAAAAGCCATAATCTCCTTTCCAAAAATCCTCAGCTGCTAAGACACCACAAGCAAGAGGAGGGCAGCTGTCTCCCTCCCTTTCCTAGGGAAACTGTATTCCTTTGCACATTTATACTGACACTATTATCAGATGACTTGCAGCACCTTAAAAATGTCATGCCATGCCCACTGAGGAGAACAGGAGAGTCTCTTCCAAACTGGTAGAATAAAAACAAGGAAGAAAGGGCCAGAACAGGTCAGCTATTCTTTCACTCAAGGTCAACACGCTCAAGTCTCTGACCCCGAAGACTATGCCGTCTTTCCTCTTGGTCTGGTCTCACTTTCCCCCCTCTTAGTGCCTGGTTTCACGTCACGTGCAACCACAGGCATCTCCACAGATGCGCTCTGTAATCAGAACTGCTGACTAGGAGAAAACAGGCCTCCGCACCCTTCCTCTAAACGGTGGAAAAGAACAATCTAACAAACCTGTATCTTCCTGTTTTCAAGAACATTAAACGGTGAAGCATTCTAATTTCAGGGAAATGCAGTAAACAGGTAAAATACTCTCTGATCAATCAGGGGAAAATACACACTTTCTGAATTAATTGCATAGTTAAATAGACCAAGCTGAGAGTTAATATAATACTAAAATGTTTATAGTTTAATATGTACTTTAGATATACATTTAAAGCATTAGAAAAAGCTTCATATAATACAATGACAAAATTACTGTATTCTAAAGTAATATACTAATGCAATTTCTATTTGCAAAGCAAAAATATTCCTTATACTCTACTATAGATTCTCAAGTATATATTTTAATATCTTACCCTTTGGATAATAAAATAATAAACTGTATTATTTTTACATTTATCTGTAAGATTAACATTAGAGTATAGTTTACCTGTTCTTGAGTGCAGCGTATGTAGTAGAAGAAACTGCAGAAACCCAGCAAACATAACAGCAGCAATAGAATGGTTAAATAAAAGCTACTGGCATCAAATCATTATATTCCCAGCTAGCAAAGGCAGCAAATCGAGTTAGTGGCATAGAAAAGTTAAAAAAAAAAAATCCACAAAATACAAAATTCTCAATATAATTTCCTGTGGTCCTTGCATTCTAAATCAAAGCCAGATAAGCCTGCAGTATCCAACATTACACAACAGTGACAGTAAACAAGGCCATAAGTGCTGCTGTCATCAAAACAGATCTCTGCAGTATACAGACTCTCATTAACCACAGCATTAATCTATAGTGCTCTGTGCTACACTAAAGTGATTCTCCCTGTAGCGGACACCTAGCTCAGATAGCCCCGCAAATTAACCATCTCCTAAAACAATGCAGATACTGCTATCTTCCTGCAGACAGAGACACGAACACTGTGGTCCTTGAAGCTAGCCCAGAAAAGACTCAGGCAAACGCTCAGTGCTCCTCCTGCCATCCCCCCAGTGACATTTCTCTGCTATATCCATGGGCTAAGATGACACTGTTGAGCAGACCCCTGCTGCCTTGCGGACCCCAGAAGACTCACCTGAAATAATCAGGTTCCATTATCAAACACTGGTAATAGTCCTAGCTGGCATCTTGTGACAGGTCATTCTCTCTGTAGTTTCCTTAACTGAGGAGTCTCTCTCTCTCTCAGTCCAATGGCAACAAACTGAACCCAGGAAGCTTAAACCAGAAGTACAGGAGCGATTGTTGGGAAAATGGCAAAATTGCCTCCTCAGCCTATTCCGGTATGGCCAGCTTAGTGCTAATGGTGGCTCACCTCCAGGGGACAAAAGGACAACCCCAAAGAAATTCTGCCAAAAGGCTGGGGGAAGGGAGTAGCTCATATTTACAAGAGTCTTAAAGATGCCTGGTTCTGATGGTTACACATGCAGAATTCGTGGAACAGAACACTTTTCTCACTAAGGCACAGAACAATCATCCTTGCACTAAGTCATCTATATCCATTCCACACCTTGTATTAGAGAACAACAGTAACCAAAACAAAACAAGAACAAAGATGAGTTGGTTTGAAACTTTATTTCCCCAACTACATTTCACTGTGGTAGGTCACTCAGTTGCTGGAAACAGCAAGCCACAATGACATTCTGTTCTAATCTACCAGAGATTGCTTCCCGAGGAATACAGCTGGAGAACTTCTAGTTTGTTCCAGGAAGTAAAGTGGTCAATGGTAATAAGTCCGAAATTAGTAATATCTTTAATTAACTTAAAATAAATACAGTGTGTTCATATAAATTATACATATTTGTGTAAAATAATTATCCAGTAAAAAAAATCACTGAATACAGATCATGTAATCATCATGAAAGAAACTGCAAAACATCATTAATCTCAAATAAATTGACATTTTCAACATTTTCCCCTCCAAAAAGAACTTATTTTTAGTCTCTAAAATCTTTTTTCTTTTCCCAAACTTTCCACTATACTTTAAATTGGTTTTAGTTGAAAACTGTCCAAACTATTGCTAGGTAAAGAGAAAGAAAAATAAACATTAACTGAAAATTTGTTATGTGCCAAACATTATAAATTTACTCATTTCATTTAATTCATTTATTTTTTCATAGGTGCATGGCACAACTGATATCATTTGCAACAAATTACAGCCAAATCTCAGAAAAGATACCAAATTTACCTATGGTTACATGATTTCTAAATAGTGAAGCTGGATTTCAACTTGGATTTATATGATTTAAAAGACCATTCATTGATTTTTCACTATATCACAGTACTTATGTGATTATTTTTGTGGCACAAACCTCAAAGTGGTGCCACTTTTTGCTAACGTGCCACTGATCTGTTGGTCAGGAAAACTATGGTGTTGTAGGAGAAGCCTCTAATCATAAACTTCTATTCACACATTTGGAATCTGTGGGCATTTTCTAGAAGAATTAATGGAGCTGAGGTCTTATGCTTACTAAACTTACCTTTCTTTCTTTACTGTCATAAAAAGGTACACAAAAAGAATGGTCTACAGGTAGACTTGGTGGCCCAGCAAGTACTCAAGAGAACAAACAGAAAGAATCAAAACTTTCAACCAATTTACTCATTTCCCCTACTGAAACCAGTACCACAAAATTTTCTTTGACTGACATTTAAAAATGCATGGAGCTTACAGCACTCTGCAGCCTCATATCAACTAAATTAAATCATTTTAAACCCTGCATGTGACCGTTATTGTGCCTGTGCCTTGAGAACTTTCTTTTTCATATTTCCCTTCTTCTTTTTTCCACTTATTATTGGTCTGAACTATAAAATCAGATTGAAATCTATTAGTCTAGTATCTATCCCTCATTCCAGCTCATAAATTTATATTAACTTGGTATAATTACCTTGAATTCCCTAAAGTGCCTTCAGAGAAGAAAATTTGTCAACTGGTAACAAATTGCATTTCTACTGAAAATCTTAATAAACCAAGCAGGGTCTCTGAAATGGTATTCGGCTTTAAAAACTACACAATAAGAACAAAGGATCAATATCAGAAGAAGTCATTACTGACTTTATTCGTCAACATCCTTTCACTCATCTCCGGATACCACATACTGCGACATCTCATACAGAATGGCCAATGTCATTCACTTAAGCCATCGTCAACGTACAAGTAGAAAAATCCTCCTATTTCAATTTTAACAACTCAGAAATGTATGCTACCAATATTTACCTATTTTGAACACTTCTTATTTAAAACAACTCTGTATCTTGGGCCACAGTCACCCCTCTGAATTACACAGTTCATAGCCTAACACTCAGCTGTGAACTACAGCCACTCCAATGACCAGCAGACTGACTTCCTTCGGGGAAGAACACACACACCCTAGCGTCAGTTACAGTTCTGAGTTTGCTTCCCATACACTATTGGACCTTGTGACACTACCGCCTGGGTCAAGGCCTATGCTGGTGAAAAGTGGCGGTCCTTGCACTGGAACCCACAATCTCTTGTCTTGATAAAGGTAAAGAGTGTCTTATTTTTACTGATTTCTAGTAACGAGACGCCAATTTGTTTTGTCACGTGTTTCTCATTCTTTGTATTAACATGAGATAGTAGAGCATGGAATATGTTTACTGCAAAGCTAAACCCATGCACAATTAAGCAGCTTATTACTGTTTTTCTTATTTTCACAGAACATTGGCTTTCTAATCTTTAAATCTTTCTTGATTTGGGTATTACACAAGAACATAAATCATGAACATGATTAATCATTTTACAATCTTAAGGGCTGTATTGCAAACCCCATGATCTCGTTTTATAGAAACAGATTAAAGATAACGCTGGTAACTAGACACTTTGCTCTGTTGAGAAAAATAAAACAATTTCACTCCTGATTTAAAGAATGGGACATACTTAGGCTGGAAAGATAGAGTCAGAGGGAGTATTAGGTACAGGTTTGGGTACAACTGGAAAGAAAACTGCAACAGGATTACCATCCCCCAAGCGCATTGTCTTACCAGCACCTGCTCGGCCAGCCTCGACAGTTCTCACTTCCGAGTCAACGGACCTCACTTCTTCCCACCCTTCCGAGGAGACAGGAATCCTTGGTGCACACATGACAGCGATGTTGCAATAAAAAAAAACCCAGCCTGCCTATTTTCAGAGTTGCTGTGTAAGTCACTCTCTGCAGCTCAAGAACTTATCTAAGGAGAGGGTGAAGTGTCTCCTTCGTCACTCTGCTCGCAACATTGAACAACAGGAGGAGCAGAAAACGGAAACTGAAAGAAAACATTGATGTGAGCAAAAGAAAATCCTCCTTGCATGACTGACTCGGGTCGCTGCAGGCGCTGTGAAGCCACCCCAAGGACTGCTGGGATGAAACGCCATGCGCGGGACGCAAGCGGGCCTGGTGGTGTGAAGACTCGTAGCAGTCACTGAGGAGAAGCATATTGGCATCTCTGCTGGGTTTTAACCAGATCCACGGGATGCAGGAAATAAGCTGCCTGCCAGATGACACTGCCCCCAGCCATTCCTTCTGTTTGCCTATTGCCCAAATTACTCCTAACCAGTGTCCTTTCTCCTGCTGCGAGCTTATCTGTGGAGAGGGCTAAATAAAGGATTCCTATGACAATAAAATGGCCTTTAGCCCATAGGATGATTGCCATAAATGCAATTATTCTGCTTTTGTTAAATGCTGTTAAAACTGATTAAATGGTAGCACTTCTTATATCTTTGCTTTGTGAAGCAAAATACTTTTTTATGTATTCCTGAACAAATATGTAAAATCAGGCTGTACTCCATGATATGTTTTTTTTTTATAAAGTACTTTTCTCTATTGCATAACTTTTTAAACATATTTTCCTTCTTGCTCTTGCTTCCTGGATTCTCCGGTCAGAAGTTAATATTTTTCATATGTTGTCATGGTTTATGATAAATGATATATGCAACATTTCCAGAATATGAAGACCTGCACTTTCTGATAGGTGGTATGCATAGTCCTACTTTACGAAAAAATACATCTTAAATTCTTCTCTACAATAACTGTGATCTTTTTGATAAAGGTTGCTTTGATTTAAACATTTTTTGGAGGCTTATTACAACTTTTTGGATTTTAATACAGAAAATGTTGTAAATAGTGAAATTTCATTGGAATACATTTTATACTTCCAAAATCATATTTATGTGCTTCAAAAATAAATCTGAAAGGTAACCAAGAAGGAGATAAGTAACAAGAGAATCAACCATTTACAAAAATACAAAGTATATTCCAAGATTGTCTTATTCAGGAAACTAAACTCCTAAGTAATTACCTTAGGCTTCTACTTAGGTAACTATTATTCTCAAATTAAATTTTAGTTCTAATATGACAACCAGAAGGTACACATAAAATAAAATCAATGCCAGTATATTTAATGTTGAAATAATATTCACCTATCCCTTAGAAATTCTTTTTTTCCTCCACAATCCTAATAACTGCATATGCAAGACAAATCTGGTTTCCAAATCACAAATCTGTCATGCACATTTTGAGGTAATTATCAAAACTGTATTGGTTATCTAAGCTCCATATACCACCAACATACTAAGGAAAGTAGCTAGCAGCACCAAACTACTTTAATCTATATACTCATTTCCCAATTCCTCCTAAGTTTTTTTCCTAAGTACTTTAAAAGCCGGAAAACCTCTCTTCTATCGTTGACTCACTTATGTAATGCTCTCTATGGGCTCCTCTGATCACAATCATATCTTGTGTAAAACAGTTACTTCCATATAAAGAAATATGCCAGGCAACTTTAAATAATGTGGATATCTACACAATATACTCTTGATGGAACATAAATCCAGAATGAGATTCTTTATTGGGCTACAAAATGAGAAATGTTTGGGTGGGGATAACATGTCGTTATAGTATTGACTGGCTCTATCTGTTTTTTAAGTCCTGCTGTATTTATGTGTCGGCATTTAAACTACAGTATGACAAATTCCAAGCCAAGACAGTAAATACATTGTCTCTTCATATGCATATGTGTAAATCCCAGATCCTCTTAGTAATATCTGGATTATTTATCTTTATACCAAGTAGTAGAAATTAACATCTATGAAAGATTATGGCATTAAAACAAGTTCAAGCCCAAGATACCATCTCTAAGACATTTTTATTGATTAAACCCAATGTGCATGGATATTTTCATTGTTTCACACCTCCTTACATACAGGTCTTCAAGAACAGCGGCAAATTGGACATTATCTTGTTATTCTTTTCAAGTTTAGCAATGGTCTGTGATTCTTTTCAAATATACTTATGTACACACATTCATAATATCTCTCAAAGCACTGGAGTAAAGAGAAGAAATATCTAGACAAAGTTTGTGTCTTGAGATTTTAAATGCTATTTTATTTCCATACTATGGATCAGCAAACTGGGGCTGAGATTTGGGTAGAAGCTAATCTTAGTATCAGCAAGACTAGAGTAAGAGACTGCTGGAGAGATTACTGAATCACAAGGGTGTTGTATGCATCAATGGATTAATCAACTCACGTTCACAGCTGAGTGTGCTTTTAGGAGGTGGGGCCATGTTAAATGAGGTTGGCCATTGGAACGTATCTTTGAGGGTGCTGTTCTCCTATGCTCTGCCTTCTGGCCACCTTCAGGTGAGCAGCTTTGCCCCACCCTGCCCATTCCTAGTGCTGTCTCGGTTTTGGACGCAGCTCCTCTAGACTGCAACCTCTGAAACTGTGAGCTAAAACAAACCTCTCCCCATTTCAACTCTGAGTATTTTGCACCAGCAATGGAAAAGCTGATCAATAAAATATGACAAGTGAAAAGTAAATAGCACAACCCAGAATGTGAATTCAACACTAACAATTATAACCTAAATGAGAATGCTTAAAAAGATCACCACTTTCTTAAATTTGAGAAGTAATTTTTACTTAGTATCTAACATAGGGCTGTATTCTTGATGGCTCATAATCAAAGCAATGGATCCACAAGAAATACAACATATACTATGCTATGGGCTTAGACCTCCTATTGAGACTCTAGTGTACACAACTCTGCCATTTCCATACCTCAGAATAATGCTTTATGGAGATTTTAGTGGACAGCATAAAATAAAAGACCCCCTAATCAAGAGTATTCAGTATATGTTGCATATTCTACTCCTGTCTCGAATAATGGCAACGCATATTACCATCAAAAGTGGTGAGAAGCTCTGACATAAAAAATAGAAAACCAAAGTTAGCATTGGCCAAATTTTCTGAGCATAAAATCTCTAGTATTATTTTGCATTAATATGACACAGACAAGTGCTAGAATTATTAATACCACTGACTCTGCATTGTCAACATATCCTAAGTAAAAGGAAGGGAGACAGGTATCGTTTTCCATTTTATAGATTTAGAGTTGATATTCAAGACCCTGTTGCTCCTTTTGGGTAAACTCTAGATAGCAGGCACTGCTCCGTGTACCACAGATTCATTAGGATAGCTGTGATTCTGCTGCCCCAAAAACAACCAGCTCAGCTATCTCCCTCCCAAGTCAGACAGATATGTTTCTTTATCAAGGTCTTCATTTATCCAACTCTAAACGATCATAGAGTCAACTGTTTTGAAACATTCTAAGCTATGGTGAAAAATATTTCAAACAAAAGAAATAAAGTGTCACCAACATATTACAAGGGATTCTAATTTTATAAATCTAGACACAGAAAAAAATCAATGTTCAAAAAGGGATTTTGTAGAGAAACAACAGCAAGAAAGAATGCAATAAGCTATTAAGATATAAAGATGAATGAAATATTAGAATTTATGGGATTACTACATTAAGTTCAGTTTTTCCAGGATTGAAAGCTTCATTTATATTTGCACTATCCAAAGTCATAAGGTTGCAACTTTTCTGTACTAATCACTTTTTTCACTGCTGATACAAAGTACTTGACAGTCACAATTTAGATGATAACAGTTTTATTTTGGCTCACAGGTTGAGAGGGCTCAGTCCATAGTAAGCTGGTTCCAAGGCAGAAATATAGGGCACAGTGGAACGAAGCTACTTAGATCATGGTGTTTGCAAAGCAAAGCAGGAAAATGTGCCAGAGAGGAAGGGACCAGGAACCAGATAAAGGTCCCAAGACTATAGCTCCTTGACCCACCCAGAAACACCCAGAAGTGTGCTTTACTAATCCCATAAGTAGCTCCTAAACCAATCAAGATAATAACCAGCTTCACTGTCCCAATCCAACTCCTGTCAACCTGACACCCAAACTTATCTTTTTAAACATAATCTCCAAATAAACATGAAGTTATAATACTGCCAAATATAACCATTCCACAAACAACCAAAAAGATACTAATTTATTCCCCCAAAGTCTCAACAGTTCTAGCAATCCTCAAAAGTTCAAGTCCAAAGTCTCTTCTGAGACTCCAGTTTATCTGTTAGCTGTGAGCCCCTATAAAAATCAAACAGCAAGTTACATAAGCCCAAGATCAAATGACATAAAGTAAACCTTCCTATTCCAAAATTTAGAAATAAGGAAACAGAAGAAAATTGAAGCAAAGCAATAAGGAAATCCACCAGGGCAAACAATAAAACCTGTAGCTCCATATCCAGCACCCTGGGCTTGTGGTGGTTAAACTGTGAGTTCAGGAAGCTTGGATAGTTCATTCCTATGGTCTTATTGACTATAGCACATGCAGTCTTTTTTCTGGGGCTGGCTCTGCTCACTACCTGTGGATTTCCTCATATGTTTCATGTTCTTAGTATCTGCAATTTCTTGTTTTTCACTGCACCATTGACTTCATTCCCACGGCTTTATGCATTCATCTCTCAGGAGCACACTTTCTCTGAAATCTGAGTGAACTTCTGCAATCCGACAACTCCTGCACTCTGTAGTATTGAATGCTCAGCATCACAAGGATAATGCCAAAGTCTGTCACCAGCTAGAGCTATTTCTGGGCCTCTTCTGACCATGGCTGCAGCAGCCTCTGAGTGTCTGAAAGGCTGACAATAATGAAATGAACCCCAGAGAACCATTCCCTAGGTGGTATGTTCAGGGCTCAGGTACTCTCTTCTCAAATGAAAAATTTACCCTTTTTTATCCCTTAGCCTGTAATCAGTGAAGTTTTGCTGACTCTTGAGATGCCTCAAGGAATCCTTTTTTAAAAATTCTGATTCATAATGCCAGCACTTGGGAGGCTGAGGCAGGAGAATCACTGTGAGTTTGAGACCAGCCTGGGCTACACAGTGAGTTCAAGACCAGCCTGAACTGCATAGTGAGACCCTGTCTCAAAAAATAGGGCCGGGGATTTAGCCCAGTGGCCTAAGCACCTGCCTGGAAGGCGTGAGGTTGTGAATTCGATCCCCAGTACAAAAAAAAAAAATCCTGGTTCAAAGTACTGGTTTTCTTTTTTATGGACTAATCTTTTCAGCAATTACACCATCTTCAGACTCAACTGTGTGCACTTGCTTTCTGTCCAAGGTTTTAATTTTCAAATCTGTTCTTCTTTTTA
Source organism: Dasyprocta punctata (assembly GCA_004363535.1). Taxonomy (NCBI): domain Eukaryota; kingdom Metazoa; phylum Chordata; class Mammalia; order Rodentia; family Dasyproctidae; genus Dasyprocta; species Dasyprocta punctata. Next base: position 81,911 of record RJWM01003981.1, read on the forward strand.
CCCAAAGTTTTCAGTGTAAATGTGGCTAAAAGCAGCCAGCAGTACCTATGTCACAACCTGCGATGCCTCGAAACTTCTTCCATCAGGTCTACTGGTCCACCACCCTAAACTCAGCTTTCCACATAGTCTTAGGACATGACTAAAATATAGACTTTTTTTTTTTTTTTTTTTTTTTTGCCAGAGTGTAACACACATGGCCTCTAGTCCAATTCTCAACAGTCAGTATTTCCACCTGAAACTTGCTGAGCCTGGCCTTTACTGAGCACATCCCTATAAACCTTCTGGTCTTCTGAACTCTGACTGAAATCACCTATCAAGCTCTGCTTCCAGCATTCAAGGTTTTCTCTAGTCTGCATATCCAAACCCTTCCACCCACAAAGCAGTTTCAAAGACTTCCGAACCACATAGCCAGGTACCTCACTTCTCTGCTATCAATTTTCTGTATTAGTTAGCTCTCCTGTTTCTGGTATAAAGTATCTGACACCCACAATTTAAAGGAAGAGGTTTAATTTGGCTCATCGTTCCAGAGGTCAGTCAAGTCCATGGCAGAGGGGAACAGTGAAGGCAAACCACTTAGCGCATGTTGACCAGCAAGCAGATCAGGGTAACAGTGCTGGATAGGAAGGAGTCAGGGAACAGATATGAACCCCAAGGTCATGGCTTCATAACTCACCCAGACACACCCAGGAGTGTGCTTCATTAATCTCCTAGGTGGCTCCCAAGCCAATCAAGTTCACACTCCAGCTTACCCGTCATATTATCTTACATCATTATATCAGGATTTAAAAAGTTTTTTGATTTTAAAAAATATATATAAATATATATATATATATATATACACACACATGCACACACACAGACACACACACACACACACACACATATATATTCTTTCAACTCTAGAGCTATAAAATGCACAGTTTGGAAAAATTTGAAAAGGTAAAAAATTAAAAGCTATCAAAGGGCTCTGGATTCCAAATCACTCTGAAATTCAAATGAACTCACAGGTAGGTGAACTGTTGTCAAGTCATACTATTAAGTCATTCACAATGTACAAGAACATGAGCAAACTATAAAGTTTTCTGTTGTTCGTTTTATAGTGTTAGACAAGAACTATAACAGAAAAGAATCTTCAAAGATTTGGTCACAACAATTTGCCTAAACTGGCACTGACTTTGAAGCTAAGGAGTCCCAGAATTTCCATATCCTGACAGAAGTGTGTGGAAAATGTGGTCTAAAAAAGAAAGTGTGTAATAATGTCCAGTAGTAAAAGGCTATAGCCCAGGAGGATACTTGTAGGAGATTAAGAGAAAATAAATACTAGTAAAGAAGATGAAGAAAAAGCAAAGTCCTAAGTCACTACTTACTGTATTTACTTTATAAACTCAACTCACTACAATGTATTTGCTTCCAAAGAAAAACTTCGGTGATTTTCCTAAATATTTTGTCTAAGAAACCTGGCAGAGGAGCACAATTTGAAATTGAGTGCTTTGCATGGTTATAAAGTTTTTAAAGGATAAATCATAGCTCATCATTTTAGCACAAAGACAAGTACAAACGCATTATCCATTACTTCACTTTGTGCAAAAGGCAGAAAACATGTCAAAAGAAAAAGTAGTCCAATTGATAAAACCAAAATATTGGTTCTCTAAGCACCATTTCTTAATATTTTTCTGTTTTTTTGTAACTTAGGTGCTTCTGAGAAGGGTATAAGCTCGAGCTATAAAGGAAAGGTACTACAGCAAGAGGCATCACTGACCAAAGATCAAGTTAAATGTTCCTTTGTGAAGGATTATGCTATAATTTATGCAACATAAATTCAGTTCAAAAAATCTACTTAATGAATAGGATGAGATTTCAATGCCTTGTAAGAGATTTATGGTTGTCTAACAGTTCAAACACTTACTTGAACTGTGGGCTTTATAGTCATTTTCCTTTCATTATGGTTCAAGAAGCACTCTTAGGGTTCTAGCCTTATGCAAAGATGTCAGTTCCAGTTTCCAGGGTTTAATAAAGATGAACCCAGACAGGTGTCATCTGAAAACCCCAGACCCCAGACATAGCACGTCTGGGTTTATCTTGAGGCTATGCTGAAAACTCAACCCAGACTTAGGGATTGATATCCTCATTTCTGGCATTTAGGGATTTCTCTTTCACACAAACAACTATGCATTTTTAAATGTTCTTTGTATCCATTATTTATCAGTTTTTACAATAGAATTTTGTTTTTGTTTTTGCTTTTTTAATTTCTTTACTTAGGCAGCCATATCACTGCAAACTGGAAGGACTCTCAAATGATGTCTTAGTTAACCTTTTCAATTAGCAATAACTGCACCTCGAATAAACCTCATTGGCTATGATACTGCCACAGCTCTAAGTTTGGTTAGCCTTTTCACTTTGATATGTTGGAAGCTTTACATGTGGTTTACAAGTTCAAAAGTCTTAAAGGGATATATTTATTAGCCATTATGGGGCTGCAATTCAAGTGATCCTATCTAGAAAACAATGGTTCTTACTTTGCTACTCTGTCATCCAAATATCTAGCTTTGTAATACTGTCATGGACATGAGCTACTTTGCCACTAAGGAAACAACAGACTCAAAAAACTATGCACAGACATTGGGAAAATATAATAAGACAGCAAGTTATTAAAGAAAGCACACCGTAAAAAAGACGTTCAAGATTTACATGCTGTACAAGGTAAGAAATACCACAGAGAGTTCTGTCTTCACTTATTATTTCTACAGACCATTTTCCCTTTTTACTGACTTTTATCTATGTGTTGTATATTTTTATCAGAAGCATTTTTAAAACCTTTTAGGAATTTAAAAACCATTTAGCAATTTTAAAACCTTTTAGGAATCAAAACCAGGGATTTCTCAGAATAGATGTCCCAAGTTCTACTTCACCTGAATCACTAAGTAAATTACACAAAGAACCAGTGTTTTCTATAGCTTAATTATGTCTAACAGACCAAAAATCTTAGCGAATGTTTACTCCTCTTCAATTAATTTAATTTTTTTTCATGAAAATGCTATAAGTTGAAATCCAGGTATAGATTCACATAAAATCTTCCCTCTTCCACTCAAAACATAATAATACATTTACTACAAAAAGTATTCATTTTGAAATGCATAAATCAGACCAATACATTGGAAAGATAATGATTTAATTTTAGAGCTTGCTAAAAATCTTGTATAATCAAGCACTACATTGAAAAGCTAAGGTTTGCACCAAAGGATAGGAATGAAAAGTACAACACCAAAAGACAGAGAAAACATGCTGTATTAGAAGACATGAAAGAATAGAAACCAAAGCCAAGAAATGAATAGCAACTAAGTAACCCAAATGAGGCCACCTGCAGACCAGGGGTAGAGAGAACAAGGCCACAACAGCAAGCAAGCCCAGTCTGGAATCAGTGCCATGCACAGGCCTCCACTGGACTAAGAACAGCTGGACCCCAGTCCCTTCCAGCATGCAAGCTGGCAAGCAAGAAGCACCAATCACCCTCCCATCCTGCCACAAGTGACCAGCTTATCTGGAGAAATACAGGCTGTGATGACAGCTATGGAGGTGAAACGCAATTGGATGTCTGTGGTGCTTGGGTGTTTCACGAACATTGCAGGTCTAGGGCCAGCGGTCTGATCATAGGTTCAGAAGATAGTGGTACACAGTGTGACATCTAAAGGGGATCTCCTTCTGAGGGTAGCAGCCATTGTTGATTCCCTATGGTTTTGTTCTGGGAGTCCTATATCGCTTTCATTGTTTTGTTGGATTGAGTTTATTCACTTTTGTTTTGTTTGATTATGTCAAATCTGATGGCAGAAGCAGCTATTTCAAAGACAGCAAGAAAAATTATGGTAGCAATTTTGGATTTACTATTGGCTTGTTTTGAAGTCTTTTATTGAATTCATTGTTTTGTTTTTATTGTTTCTATTCTGTTATTTGATTTTTACTATGTCCAAAGTTATCTGCAGCTATTTTGAAGACATTAAAAGGCATTCTGGTAACTATTGTTGGTTTTGTAAGTCCTGTATCTCTTACACTGGTTTGTTTTGATTGGTTTTATTGTTTTACCTTCTTTAAAATAAAAAAAAAAGAAACCCAAATTATGCAAATACAAAGGAATACATATAGTGTAAGAGTTTAAAATTACAAAGAAAAGTATGACTACTGCTGTCTTTCAGCTGCCAAATTTATGGCATGGATGGCAAGTAAATCTCACAACCCCAGCTAATTCAGAGGGTGGAATGAGGACTTCGCTGAACCAAACCCTTGACCTCTAGGTAGAGAATACTCTGCAAACCCTATGCAGTTTAAACTTTATGGCTCTCCAGCCAACCACAGTGTGGCTGCATCTCAGCTTTCTGGTGTGTGTGATCAGACTGTGAACCTCCAAGCAGGCATAATCAGCCAACCTACCTTGTCTACACCAGTGGTTGGAGGCTCTGAGGAGGGTTGCTGGCCAGCGGAGCTAAGGAAGACTTTGTTACAGGGAGAAAGACCAGGATTGGCTGCAATGAACGTGATGCAAATCTGGGACATCTTATGTAGAATACTAAATGAGGACATAATGGAAACCTTCCAGAAACTAAAGATTGTAGGGAAAAATACCTGGAAAGGAAAGAACTGAAACTGGATGGTGAGAAGTTTAATGCCTGTCTGAAAACCACGCAGGCTGTCTATGTGAAAAAGAAGGTAAGATGGCTTTGCAATAGCAGCTGAGGGAAGGCAAGTCACACCTCTGACACTGGATAGAGTACTGCACAGAAATAGGGTGTCTGAGAAGCAAGTTGCAAAAGCCCTCAGTGCAGGAGATAAAGTTTTGAAGGTTTTCAAAATCATTGGTCAAATAAAGAATTGTTCTGTAAAGTCCCTGGATGGGGATGTCAAGTTGCTCGGTTCTAATGAAAATCAGTTTGTTTTTACTTTGTGTGGAATTACAACAAATACCATAACATGTGGCCATGAATTCTTGGTTAATTAAAGTCAGGCGCTTAAGGACATTATGTTGCAATATTTGGGGAGCCAAAGCGAGAACAGGCTGATGTCCCTGTACAATGGAAGCATCAAACTAAAAGGCTTGCAATGTAACAGTGAGAGCCCAGGATTCATCTTTTTGTTGTGGGGGCTTCTGAATGATCCAGATGCAGAGATGTGTTCAAGTACTGTGACTTTTTCTCTTGCTGGTTCTTGAGCCAATGGTCTTCTCCAAATCAGCCTCTGAGATGTGGAACTCTTTGCCCCTGCAATGTAACCAAGGAGAGACTGGTGGAAATGCCAGGGTTCCTTCTTTCCCTAGGTCCCTCGCACTCTGTCTTCTCAAACCATCACCATATGTTGAATGTTAGAGATGGGAAAATGTGACAGACTAGAGATGAATGTGAACGAAAATGTATCCCACGTAACTTCTTCTGGAAGTGACAGTATTTCAGAGCAGCTGGTTCACCTGGCTGAAAAAGAACCCACCTTTCTGGGTTGTTGCATGTGTACATGCAACCCCGGAAGATGGCTTTATGAGAGCAGTTCCTTGCTGCACATGACCTGTAGGGTCACCCACAAACATGGGAAATAATTAAAGAACCATTTACCTCATTGATCAGCATTTTCTGGCAATATAATACTTTGAAAAACAGTTCATTCTATCTCCACTAATTATAAATAATTCCCTATGATACAAATTTATCTTTATAAACTTTTGATGAACCTACTTTTCAGATAAGATTGGATATTTTACTTCTATATATTTGACCTTTAATTTTTAAATAAAGAAGAAAAAGTAAAAAAACAAAAGAGAACAAGAAAACTACATGTTATTTGCCATCCAAACATCAGTGTACTCAACATTTTTATGCAAATTCTATCAGTTCTTTCTCTATACACGTATGAAACATTCTTTAAAAACATAACACACATTTTGTTTTGTTTTTTGTTATTCTTCGCTTAAATAAAAAAAAAACATAACACACATTATACACAGACTTAGTAATGCCTTTCTCCCAAATGTCACAAACATATTTTATAGCAATAAATAAGAGAATATGTGAAAAGATTTTAATGTCCACACAGAATTGATTTAATCAGTATCTCTCGGCTACTATTCCACTGTTGAAAAACTAATCTGCTTTCCAATTCTCATATTGGAAATACAGTTAAAAATAAGTAATATTGACCCCTATCTGTCATAAAATGTTTACTCTGCCACTGTACCCTTTGAGCTGCAATCATATTTTATAAACTAAACACAAATAATTCAGTTAAGAGTTAAAGATTCTAGCTATTAAATAAGTTTGACACTTCAAGGGCTTCAAGCAAGTTCTTTCATACTTTCAATTCCAAGCATCACACTTACTGAAATTTGACTAATTCCCATCACTATTTCAACTCCCCAGTTCACTAAGAAATACAGGTCTCTGATGCGTAACTTAACTCATGGTTTCCCAAGGGTCTTTATTCTCTAACCTAATTCACTGTTTCCCAAAGACACAATTCCTCAGTAGCCTGTAAACCTAATGTAGAGTTTCAATCTTTGGGTGTATTATGCCAACAAAAATCTCAACATTTTCCCTTTTTGATCACTGAAGTCTGACTTGGTTCTCTCTAAACTGTTTTGTTTTCAGTGTTAGTGCTTTTGTTACTAATGCTGCTTTATCCCTTATGTAAATCTAACGAATTTCTTTCCCATAACTCCATGCTATAGTTTTTCCTGTGGATAGCTTTTTTTAATCTTTCATTAAACATGCACAAGTTAATGTATATAGCAGGAATATTATAGTTCACTTTTTATATTTCAAAGAATTAATGTTCAGATTACTAACATTATTAAAGAAGTGAAAATCTGAGAACTGAAACTAGGCCAAAATTGCACAATAAACAATTTCTTGTCACTCACTGAAGAGGTACTTATTGACTGGAGTACTATTTTCAAATCCATGACCATTTAATCAATAAATTTAAGACACACGCCAAAAATCAGAGAACATGAAAAACTTGCCATTTCAAACTTGATTATCTTCAGTAGTATTTTATACACATCTTTTCTCCATACTCGAACACGTAATTTTTTATTGCTTCTACAAATAAAAAAATACTCAATGATGTAAACTTGATCCATCAACAATACTTCTACATATGTATTATGGTTTGAGTCTGGATGGTCCCCCAAAGCCTCATATAGTCAAGGGGGTAGACTTCTAGAATTAGTGATTGAGTCATGGTCCAATGCTGGAATTATGGGTGTGAGTGCTACATCCACCCTAGGGTGGGTAGCCTACATACAATTTAAGGGACAGAAAGAGTCTTCTCTTGTGTTCCTACCATTTTGCTCTTGTTGCTTTTGCTGTCTTCTGCCATCATAAAATGTTGCCCTCTGCCACGCAACCCTGTCTTGGAGACAGCTGATTATGGACTAAAAGCTCCACAAACTGTGAGCTGAATAAATCTTTCCCTCTCTAATTTTGGGGATTGGATATTTTGTCTTAGCAATGATAGAAAAGTAACCAACACAATACTGTACACTGTTACTTTAGTAAATATATAAAAAAAGATAGAAATGTAGAAACATGATTTCTGCACTTAAATTTATGATGAGGTCCCACAGAAAAAGCCAAAAGTGCATAAAAATAATAATATCAAAAATAAAATGAGATGGTTCAAGAGAACAACATGGAGGGCAGTGAAATTTAAATCATGATTAGAAATGGAAGGTATTAAAAGGCAGAACACTATCAAATAATGGAGATGAACATGTGCATGAAAAATGTGAAAGATATGTCTACAAAGATAGGCTGGGATTACATTTTGAAGGCTGAAGACTCAAGTTTTAGGATTTCATTCTGTATGAAATTATGAGGCTAGGTATAGTTTTACCACCAAACCAAATGGAATGATGACGTTTAAGGACAGGAGCAATTGCTATGCTGTGTAATCCTGTAGACTCTAGACAGTACTTTCACATTTATCAGCCGAAAGCAGGGAGAAGTTTTTGCTTCAGTTAATGATTCACTCTTCTGTTCCTCAAACCCTTCCTCGTTTGCCAACTCCCAAGTACCACGTGGCCACACTGGGAAGAATTCACACCTGTGAGTCTCATAAAAATGAACTCACAGTTCCTTTGGTGTTGTTCTAAAAGGCACCTGGATACAATGAATCTTCGTGTTAGCCCCTAAATATAAACTGGGTCCTAATGTGTGTTTTTGTCAGTTAATCATTTCCCCAAATAACATGCAACATTTTAATTGGAAATGTATATTATGGTACAAAATAAAGAGTCCGAGAAGAACCAGCACTTCACAATTTATGAAGAGCCATCTTGGAGATGTGGAAAAGTTCGTGGACCTTGGAGTTACTGGCAGAAATCCTAAAAATAATAACAATAATCAGACTCCAAACTAAAATAATTTAATCAGAATCTCTGGTTGCAGGGCCTGAACATTTTTATGTTTCACAGCTCAAGTGATCACACCGAACTAGTCCTATACTGCTCAATTCAGTGATTCTTTAACATAAACTAGGGTACTGCACTACACAGATCACACCAGAATCAGTCTTGGTGCAACCCACAACACATAGTTTTTAAAAGCATCCCAGAGGATTTTAAAATAACTCCAAGCATGAGGATCACTGATCTAATTCCAACACTTCATTCTGATGCCCACAGTAATCTAGTTCTGAACAGAACCAGAATTAAAACCTCTTGCCTTGACCTGTAGGCCCAGGGTGCCCGTCCTTCCACAGGCAGTACTGGAACAGTATGTGTCGTCACTATTTCTCACTGCCCACGAGTCTCATCTCGAAGGCTGGAGTGGCAGGATGGCCCTCCCTGACCACAAGCAATCCCAGGTCCAACAACAGCCTCCAGCATCCAGGCTTCCTTCCTACTTCCTATCACATGGACATTTTTATATATCCTAGTTAGTGCCCGAGAAATAATCTCAGGTACAAGGTGTGCACAGCGGAACATACAGTGTCTCACACAACCTCGACCCAGAGTATGTACAATTAGTATTCCAAGTGTTTTACACGAGGCTTTGAGAGGTTTAGTAACACGTCTGAGGTATTTAGCTCCGCTTAAAACTGTGTCCTCATGACCATGAATATCAAATCTTCATCATAAGGTTACTATTCCCTAAAATTCTTCATGATCATATATATTTCACAGATAAGCAAAGATGGAGACACATACCAAATATCAGTATTTCTCAGGTACATATGCAAACACATACAGGCCTTAGTTTCTACTTTCCCATAGGCACCGAATTGTGCCCCACTCCTTCAAAGCCATTTCTTGAGGTACTAACCCCCCACTACCTCAGAATGTAAGTCTATTTGGAGGTAGAGTCTTTAAAGAGGAAATGAAAATAAAATGAGGTCATCAGCAAAGGTTCCAATCCACTGTGACCTGTATCCTTCTAAAAAGAGGAAATGTGTCACAGACATGCACTGAAGAAAGAGAATAGGAAGAGAGGGAGAAAAAAGTCATCAACAGTCAAGGATAGTCCTAGGACAGACTCTTCCCTCACATCCTTCGGAGAGAATCACCTCTACCAACACCTTGTCCCAGGGCTTCCAGCCTCCAGGACTATGTGAAAATAAAGTGCTGTTGAAGTTACCCAGTCAGTGGGACCCTAGGAAACTAATACAAATATTAGCTCATCTGGTACGCAGCAGCCTCAGAAGAATTTACTCTTACAATTAAAATTAGATCCACCCTTTGAGATGGAATAAGTGCTTTTTGTTAATAGAGACCAAATTTCTTAAGTATAGCTCTGTGAGGTAGAACATGGCATGCAAAGAAAATGGCTATAGGCAAAAAGAATTAAATCTAGAAGAGCAGTTAAGAATCACAGATGTCCCACATTCCACGAAGAAAAAAAGACATGGAAGGTAATATCTGGATTACCAAATAGAGTTGGCATCACTGAAGACAATATCTGAGGATCCAGCTCTTAACTCCTGGACAGGTATTGGGGAGGGAAAGCAAAGTTTTATTCCTAGACAGACTTAGACAGCAGAATGTGACCCAGTCACAAGGGTCCAGGGACACAGATCTAACAACCAGAATGAAGTAAAATGCTGGGACCTGATCTTAGGCATTTGTTAGAAGCTAGATTACTAGGACAGCCCAGACTGTAGACAGAGCAAGTTAGCATACTGACTGTCCAAACACTATTTCTCTAAGCGTGTGGTTGGTACTGGGAACAAGATGAATACCAAGCTCTTCTAGCTCCAATGAAGAGAGAAAAGAGCTTCAAGTACAGGGAATTTGGAAAAGCTTAACACCTCTGTGTCCTCTTCTGTTTAGGTGCGTGTGAAAAGGGAGATTTCTGTTTGCTTCTGGAGTCTCTTACAGGTCTGAGATTCTGCTATTCTGTTAAATTGAACCAATGGTAAGGACAACCTTTTCATTCACTGGATAAAATGGGTCAAAAACACTGCAGTATGATTCTGCATTTTAAAAGGATACTGAAGAAAAACTGACTGAGATAAAACAGGTGACACTGAAATCTTCACTATCAAATCTTTTTTCTAAACAGACTTTGCAGCATAACTTTTAAAATGTTCTCTATTAAAATGGAGAGCATGCATATCAAGCAAAACTTGCACCTTTTTTTTGAAAATGTAGCCCAGATGTTAATTCAATTTCTACTGATCCAAGAATAGGATTGTTTCCATATGCAACTTAATGACTAATATTTATAGCCATAGTCTGATTTGGAAGAAATATTATTAGCCATGAATGTGTTATATTTACAGACTTAATTTTTTGCCTTTTATAGAACTTTTTTATAGAACTCCTATCATAGAAGCAAAAAAGATTTTTAGCCATTTGTATGTCAGACAGAAATTAAAACTGAAAATCCAGCCTTTCACCATAGTGATTTTTAAGTTAATCTTAATGTATATTATTAGAAATTAGGAATTAGGAATTAGCATGTCAGCTCAGATCAGAAACACAAAGAGGATGTTATTTATGCTCTTTAAATCTCTTTCAAAAATGTGAATTGGACAGATGATTACAACTGCTAATGTCCATTCTGTAGATCTTAGACTCTATCTCCGTATCTCAAAGCATCTAACATCCGAAATCATGTGTCTCTTTTGCGGTAGTTGAGATAGAATTAAATTTATCTACCCTTCAACATCGCCGTACCGCAATGCCTCTTACACACCTGCCTATTCATATCCCTGTCATTTGCAGTATCAAAAAAAAATCAAGCATCATAAAAACTGAACATTAGTGCTAAATATCAATCAGTCCTACTGTCCAACTGCTGTCCTACAGTTCCCTTTTAATTCTGCTTGGATGGAAAGGGAATATTAAAGAAGAATATTAAAGAAGGGAATATTAAAGAGTCTACAGAAAGTACTTGGTTTACACTGAGATGTGGAGGTAGAAATCACAAGACTTGTGTTCACCCACCTGTGTGGAAAGGAGCCCAAGTACACAAAAAGGAAAAGCACAAAATAAATGAGGCGGCCTCGACTGAGAACTACCAGGGGAAGGCACGATGTTCTAATAAATATATCTCCAAAGCCAGGTAAGTGGCTGCACAGAACAGGAACCCAGTGAAAGGTTACTGTATGAAGAAAAAGTAAACAGATTAATATAAAAAAGAAGCCAGTGCTATTTTATTTCCATGAGAACCTACTGCTGTTTTTAGATGCTGATTATTAAAATGCCAATCACGCAAGGCTCCTGAAAACACCAAAACTGTCATTTGTCATACCAAAGGTTACCTGTATCTCAATAAAAGCGTACTAAATAGAACGCTTTCTATTATAACAAGTATCAAATTAATTCATGCATATAATAGAAAATAAATGGGTAGGGTCTTGTGATGATGAAAAGTTACACGACTCTTCTACCCACATTGTCAATCCCACTTCTTAATCATAGTTTTAAATATTTTTGTACAGTATTAGTTCTTCCAATAGAAAACACCAACTTATTTCTAAATGTTGGCTGCTTCATTTGGGATCTTACGTATTGGTTTCTAATCTTAAGATACTATCTAAGGCTAAAACAGATAAAAGAGTAAGCACAAGCTCACTTTATTTACATCACTTTACTTTCAAAAGCCAAAACTTCATTTGTTAGTTTGTTCATCGGTTCACTGGTTCCTTCCTTCCATCCTTCCTTCCTTCCTTCTTTCTTTCTTTTCTTCATTTATTTTTTTGTTTGTTTGTTGTTTGGTCCATGGGATGACACTCAGGACCTTGCCACACACTCTACCACTCAGCCACACACCTAGGCTTCTTCTCCTTTATATAATAACTTGTTTAAATACACTTAATATAATATTCTATTTCTTGCCTTATAACTTGAATGGAATCTTTAACATTTTACAATATTTATATGCTTACCCATCCCACTGCTTCTCCCTACTCCTAAATTATTCAATGCTCATGTTTCTCAGTTTTATTTTTATTTTGATATGGACACAATATTTACATTCAATTGTGTAAGCACATGTAACTGTCCAACATAGAAGAGAATTTATTCTTAGAATGGGAAAACCAATTAGCAGCTTTATCACATTACTACATGAAACACTCCAGAATTAAGTACAAACAAATGCTATCCAAGGATTAAATTTCTTTTTCTACAGATGCACTGCCAGGGTACTCGTTCCCTCAGAAGGAAATGCACCTGAATTTTAAGTGCAAAGGGCTATAACAGTGATTTGAAATCATGTCACATTTTTCGTTCACTCCCGATGTGAACCACGATTTTAAGAGCTTAAATTTAATTTTGATTTTGAATGACTCTTTTTTACAGTTGAAAGAAGATACAATCTTTTGTGACCAAGTCCGTGACATCATGTAACTCACAGTCAGCCGGCTGCAGGCAGAGTCATCGTGGTGAAAGGCCCTGGTGGAGCGACGCTGCCGTGCTCATGCAAACGGAGAAGCAGAACACAAGGGAAGAGCTCCACAGAGAGGGGACCCTCTGAGGCTCGCCCCAGAGACCCTCCTGCTCCAGCTGAGCTCCACCTCCTACTGGTGGACTAACCCACTGAGGAGTACAGCAGCCCCATGACCCAATCACCACTCAGGAGTCTCTTAATCTACAAGTTGACAGGAAGATTCACTGGCACAGATGGTACACACTTGAAAGGGTTTACTGAGACGCTGCCCCCTTCTTCGCCTCTCATTCTACCCAGTTCCAAGCCACCATGAGGCGAGTAACTTTCCTCAGCCTGAGTACAGGCCCAGAGACAACAGAGCCACGCGGCCACAGACTGAAGCCACTACACACATGAACCAAGAGAAATCCTTCTTGTAGGCTGATTTTTTCAGGTGCTTTGTCACAGCAATGGAAAGCTGACTAACACAATAAATATTTTATTAGCTTATTGGTAACCTCTTCTCCTGACTTCTATGAGTTTTTTTTTTTATTGAGATTTCATGGAATAAGAAAAACAAGTGCTCATATTTATAGTCATAGGAAGAGAAAACTTCTTTTAAGTTATAATTGTTTAAAGGTCACCATATTCTAAATGTGTGGAGCCAAATTTTTATCATAGAGCCTAATTTTATCTAAGGATACCCTACCACTCTCTAAAGTCCTCAGTGTTCTGGCTAGCCAACTGAAAATGCCAAGAGGAACTATGGGTGTGTGTGTGTGTGTGTGTGTGTGTGTGTGTTGTGTCTGTCTGTGTGTCTGTGTGTGTGTGTGTCTCTCTCCCTCCCTCCCCAATGTATCTTTTTTCTATCTATTTATCTGTCTATCTAATCACTGTACCTTAGCACAGCATAACTATGTTACATACATTCAGGAAGACATTTATTGTAAGAATTAATCCATAAGGAAATAAATGATAGCCAAATTTTTGAACCCAGTCTCAATGTTAGAAGAAAAACCACTAGAATTGTCAAAAGGACATCAAAATGTATTTTTTGAGCTCAAGAAAGGGAAGTCAATAGCATCTGAATTAGCAGCTATTGTAGGAGCATCAGATACAGCCAAAGAGGACGCTCCCGGTACTTTTCATTTAAGGGCAAGGACATTATATAAAGAATTATATGAGTCACTTACACTTAAATAATTTAAAATCTGACTTTTAGGAGGGCTTCTAACTCTTTTCCTTGATTTTCCACTGATGGAACTATCAGGTACTCAGCCTCAACAGTCAATTGTTCATATTGCCCACAACCTAGATTCTGTCCAGTGATACTGTTTTTATGAATTAGAAACCTCAGCCTTACTTTCCTACCATTCATTGTTGCATACCAACGCAGGATCATTTCCTAGATTAATCCAGATACCACCTGCTCCAAAAAAGACTGCTTAACACTGTCCACAATAATAATTAAAAGTCAACCAATGAGCCCTTGCTGCACAGGCTGGCCTCTGAATCCATTCACTGAGCATTTGAAAAGTTCAAAGGCTGTGGTTGGGAGGTAGCTCCAAGGTAAAGTACATGCTAAGCTTGCATGAGGCCGTGAGTTCAATCTCCAATGAGAGAGAGAGAGAGAGAGAGAGAGAGAGAGAGAGAGAGAGAGAGAGAGAGAGAGAGGCAGAGGCAGAAGGGAATGGGGGGTTCAAAGTCATAATTAATTTTTTGTTGAGTTAGTTAACTCAAAATCAAGCAAGGACAAGGCAAATAAATTCAATCTATTATACAGTATTAGTCTCTTCTTCAAATCCTTCTGGCTTAGGATTTACACATTAAATTCTTTGAAAGTATAGGGGCTTTACTCCCTTGGAATAAAGTAGGAATGTCTCTAAGTTTCTTCCCAGAACTGACATTGTTTCTTTATCTCCTCAATTATAGCACCATCTTTGGTGCTTTCCTCATAGACCTCTTCACTCATTCAGTTCCTCAGAGGCACAAATCCCCACTAGTTCTCCCAATGGATGCTATTACACATGTCATTCAAACTCAGCTGATAGCTTACAAGTTCCTATCGTATTATTTCACTGGTATCTGTTTTTCCTCAGTGTAGAGAAATTGACATTATTTAATATTTATTAATTAAGAGTCCAGAAAAGTACAATTTTTCTGACTTGACAATAGCAATATGAACAGCATTTACATTTAAAACATGTGGTAGTTGATCTCAATTCTCAGAGAATCCCAGAAGACAGAGCTCACTGTTAATCTGTGTACATGTGAGAGTAAGCGTAAGTGTGTGTCTGTGCATGTGTGTCAATGGAATAAACTATGTGAAATATTATGCTGCATATAGAGGCTGTGTCAGCTTTTGGAGGCCACTTTCATGGAGTTATCAATTTATGTTAAGTAGATGACTGCACACAGTAGAACTATGTCAAGGTACCAGGGAGAAATGCCCTTTTGAAGGATTATTGTATTTTATTGTATAATTACTCATTACTTTCTCCCAACATAATGTACACTCTGCAAGGAAAGGGAACATACTTCTCATTTACAACCTAAGTGTATTCACAGATAGTGCAAATTACATAGTTGCTACTAAACTTAAAGAACCACTACACTACATTAATAAAATAAAAATAACAGTATTAATGACAAGAGTATTGCTAACATATTAAGTGGTTACTATATGCCAGGTACTGTGTTAAATGTTTAACTTACATGTGTGACAGATAAATGGAACAAGAAAATGCCTGGGATATAATCAGTCTTGATTTTCTCCTCCCAATTCCCCTCTAAAGTTATTCATATATATCATGGGATGAAAACTCACAATATGGCATCTGGTGTTTCCTAAGAAATTTCTTCTCAATTCACCCTCCATCCTCATCTCATTCTGATCTACAAAAGAGGTTCTTCTACTTTTCTTTATACATTATAGTTATGGACACTCAGCAATCTTAAACATCCATGGGATTGATGGTGCAGGTGAACTCAAAACCAGAAGAATGTTCATTCAATGACCCATCATCTCATCCAAACCACTTAACAACCTTAAGAAGTGGTTACTCTTACCTCAGCGGTGCCCATTAAAAACAGAGAGACTTATGGAGAGAGGTTAAACACCATGTGTGGTGACATGGGGTACTAAGGATAATCATGACTCATTCCCAAGATTGCAATGGTGGAGTCTGGTAATCTAGCTAATAGATAAACTTCTCATTCAGCTTGAAGAAGGAAAATACTCTACATTATTATTCAGAGGTATTTCTTAAGAGTTGATATTTTATTTCATAAGCACTGATACGGGATTGGTTAAAATATTAACTTAGGAGAACTATATTGAGTGGAATCTATTCCAGAAGTTTATTTGAGAATTAGATGGATTATAAGGTAAGAGAAAACAAAGTTATCTGTATCAGATAAATGTATATATGACGATCCTGTGTTCCGAGATAAAGAGGATTAACATGAGCTTCAGAAGTGTGTATATCCCCTAAGGTCAACCAAGTCTGTAGAAGGAAACTTGAAGGAAGGCAGCTGGCATAGACAGCGAGTTCCTCCCATTGCACCAGGTTTATGCCCATACCCATTCCAGCCACCTGCTGGGTTTTCTTTCATCATGCATTCATAGTGTAAATAACTTCAGGAGTCCATTCTGTCTGATTCCATGCCTGCTGTGATTTATAACACTTCTTTTACTACTTAGTTTAGAATTATTTCATGGAAAATATATACCTCGATCCTTGTCAAAGCACACCAATTAACACACATCTATTGACATTTATTCAACATCTACTTTATTACTTCAGGGGAATTCAGAAGTCAGAATACTCATGGACTGACTTTTTAAAGCATATAGACAGTATGCAACTGTCTTGGTTACTTTTTTCATTGCTGAGACAAAATACCCAACACCCAAAGTTAAAGGAGGAAAAGCTTATTTGGCTTACAGTTCTGGTGGTTTTAGTCCATAGTCAGCTGGATCCAAGGCAGGGTGACACATGGCAGGACATCAGTTCATAGTGTGCAGAAGGTAAAAAAAGCAACAAGGGATCTTGACAGCATCTTTCTGACCCTTTTATCTTATCCAAACTATTTAGGGTGAGTAGCACTCACACCCTTAATCTTAGTGCCTTTGATTCCAGCACTGTATCGTGAATCCCAGCTTTGCACACTCTAGATTCAGCCACATCTGAAAATGCCTCACTTACTACTGCATGAGGCTTTGGGGAGACCTCTAAACACAGGACACAGCATTCTTCCCCTGCCCCCACTCAAAGACTCATGCACATCTTTTTCTGCAAAAGGCCTTCAGTCTACCTCCAAGAGTAGCCAAAGTCCTAACATTTTCAGCATTGCTGAAAAGTCCAAGTCTAAAGTCTCCTCTGAGAGTCAAGGCAAACTCTTAGCTGGGAGCCCCTGAACAAATGAAAAGAAAGTTAAACATTTTCAACATTCAGTGGCATAAGACAGATGCTTATTTTCCAAAATTTACAAACAGAGGACTAGAAAGGAGTGGGAACAAAGCAAAACCAAAGTCAAGCAGGGCAAACATTAAATCCCACAGTCCCACTTTTGGCATCCCTGGAATCTGGCAAGATGTGAACTCTAAAGGGTTTGGGTGGCTTCACCCCTAAGGTACTTCTGGCCGTTATAGTTCCCACAGCTTCTTTCTAGGCCTAGCTCTGCTCACTCCTTGCAGCTACCCTTCGGCAATCCACGTTCCCAACTTCTCCAACCTTCTGGAGTCTCCAAAACACCTTTGGCTTCACACAGCTTCACACATTGCCCTCTCAGGGGCACAATGCCTGACCCTCAGATCTTCTTCTAAAATCTGGGTGGAAGTCATCCTGACCTCACAACTCTTCCATTCTGCATGCACATAAATCCAGCGTCACATGGATGATTCCAAGGTCTGCAGCCAGTTGGAGCAGTAGCAAGCTTCCTTTTCTCTTGGCTACAGGGGTCCAGTGCCTATGAACCAAATCCTGAGGAACAATTTCCCTAGGCCACTCCCATTCTGGAACACGGTGCTCTGGGACTTTCAAAGCAAAATCTTTCACTCTTGTAATCTTGAAGCTCCAAAGGATGGAGAGTCCTGCTACCTCGTGTGATGCCCTCAAGTTATCTATTGTATTAATTCTCAGCAATCAAGATCTCCTTACTCTATCTTTGCAGTCTACAGTTTTACTGGACCTTCCTTTCAGGCCAAATGCACAATGTTTTAAATCATTCTGCTGGGATCTTTGCTCCTAATTCTCAAGACACATCTGGCTGAAAGCCCCCAACAAAACCCATGCTATGCTCTCAACATTCAATTGCCTTGCAATTTCTTCTGCCAGATTAATTAGCCTGCCACCCTTAATCTCAGTTTCAGACAAAATCTCTGGACAAGAGCAAAATGCAGACAAACTTTCTGCCAAGTCGTAAGACAAATCGTCTGGAATCCAACAGCCAAGGCGGTCCTTCTTCCCAGCAGAAACCTCCTAAGCCTGATCTTTACTGGTATCATTCATTTCTATCACCCTTCTGGTTTTTTAAACTCTGGCTAGAATCTCTCATCAAGTACATTCTAGGCACTCCAGCTCTACTTTTTCAGTTGGCATCTCTGAACCTTTCTAAACTATTCCCACAAGTCAGTCCCAAAGGCTTCTGAACTACAAGGTCACAGCAAAGACCCCACTTCTCTGGCACCAAATTCTGTCTTCCTTTATTCATTGCTGAGACAAAATACCTGACAGCCAAAGATAAAGGAAGAAAAGTTTATTTGGCTTACAGTTCATAGAGGTTTCAGTCCATAATCAGCTGGCTCCAAGGCAAGGAGGCAACAGTTCATAGCACCAGAAGATTAGCCAAAGCAACGAGGGACTTTAACAGCACCTTTCTGTTCCTTTTATCTTATCAGACTACTTAGGGCGGTTATCACTCACACCCTTAATCCTAGTGACCTAGATCACAACACTGCACCATGAATCAATTCCAGCATCACGCACTCTAGATCCAGCTATCTCTGAAAAAGTCCCACTAATGACTGCATGATGGTTTAGGGGAGACATCTAGATATAAGCCATAAAAGCAACTTACAAAGAGAAGTCATCAGAGGGCACACTCAAAGGGCCAAACTGATCCTACACATCTAAATTTCAAAAACACATATATGCATTGGTTTGCAGTAATAATAAAGACAGAATAAATTTTCTTTTTTTTAAAATAAATTTTCTTAATTGTTCCTGTGTAGACCATATACATGGCAGGTTGGGGGAGGACACATGTGTATGATGTGCATGTAGTCTGGAGACAGAAGACAAAGAAACAAGGTGATTCTTAAACTGTATTATAAATATATATAAACATATATATATACATATATATATATATATATAAATTAGTAAAATAGCCTAGCAATTATAAAGAAAGCCCAAACTTTAAAAAAAAGAAGTTCTCCAAAACACAAATTAATTAGGATCTATCCAAGGGCCTCAACACTATCACACAGATAATGACCTCCATCAATGAAGTTGGAGCTTTGATCAGTTAAAAGTTGAGTGAAAAGCAGCAAAATGAGAATAAACATTCGAAAGAAGCAAGTAATTTTACCAGCAAGTTGGGTATTTTCTACAACACCACTATCAAATCCTAGGATTATTTGTGATGATCCCTCCTAGAGCACCTGAAATGTGGCTAGTGGGATTGAGAGACTAAATATTTAAGTTTATTTAATTTTAATTAACTAAGAAGTAAATGGCTACACATGACTATAGTACTGCACAATTTGGTGTTAGAAAAAAATTCTAACATGCTACATTGCTAAAACTTTTCAAATGTGAACTTCATATCTCAACGTTAGTACCTCACAATATGTAACACCTTACACAATATAAATGTAGTTTCTTCATAATCTGTATGAAAGATTAATCTGAAATTTTTTACATGCTAACTTTAAAACTTAAGAATACATATGGTAATTTCTCACAACGACAGGAATCAAATCAGAAAGACACTTTTCTAAGTCAAATTGGGGACTCATAGTTCTGTTTAAATTCCAATTAATTAAAATTAAAATCTCCCATTGGCTGCATCTTTGTGAGCATTCCAAACCTCACCTCTAACCCTGAGACACAAGCACCTGGCATACGTGTACCAAATCCAAACACAAGACCTTCTAAGCCTAGCCCAGCACGCGCCCCCGCGCGCGCGAGCGCGAGAACACACACACACACACACCCACACACACCCACCCACCCCTCCCTGGCACAGTACACCTCTAGGTTAGGTACACCCACAACTCCAAACCTGAGTGACAGGCACTTTCTCCCACCCTGGCACATGAACGTTCCTCCTGCCCTGGCACGCACACACCTCTAAATCCGGTACACACACACGCACACATACACGCCCCTCCAAACTGGAACACACACACTTCTGACCTTGGCAGAGGTGAATACTGTACCTCCCGTCCCGGGCACACGGGCACCTCTCAGCCCCGAGCACGCACATCTGCAAACCCGAGACACGTGCGCTCTCTCTGACCCCGGCAGCCGCGGACAGCGCTGGAAGCCCCGCGCACTGGCTCGCCGGCTCCGGCACTCACGCACCTCCAAGCCCGGCCGGAAGGCGCGCGCGCTCTCCGCCCGGCCCACCTGCTGCCGCGCCCGCCGCGCGCCCCTCACCTTTCTCGCTGACGCTCTCGCTCTCCAGCTCGGCGTCCTCGCAGCTGGTGTACTCCGGCGTGGACACGCCCTCCTCCTCCGAGCTGCTCACCGACATCTGCCGCTTCTTGCCGCCCCTCTTGGCGCGGTGCGGCTTGGGAGGCGACGGCCGCACCGACTCGGACTGGTCGGAGCTCAGCGAGTCGTTCCGCAGCATGGTCTCCACCTTCTCGCGCTTGGCCTTGCGGACGAGCACGGCGGCGCCGGGCTCCAGGCGGCCCTGCCTGCGGAGCGGCTCGGGGGCGCGGGGCTCGGGGGTGCCGGGGGGCGCGGGCGCGGGCGCGGGCGGGGGGCGGCTGGGCGGCGGCTCGGCGGCGCGCTCGGGGGGCGCGGGCCGGGCGGCGGGCGCGCGCGGGCCGGGCTTGCTCTCGGGCGGCGCGGCGGCCTCGGTGCGCGGGAGCGCCACGTCGCTGTGGCGCCGCTCGTGCCGCGCGCGGGACACCCGGGCGTGCATGCGCATCTGCTGCTCTTCGGGCGGCGGCTTCACCGGGTACCGCGCCAGGTTCGGGTCGCTGCGGTACCGGGTCTGGTACTCCTCCTCCTTGCGCTGCTTGTCGTCCTCCGCGGCCGGCCCGGCCTCGCGCTTCTCCGGGCCGTCGGGGAGGTCCTGCGACCGGCCCTTGTCCAGCCGGCGGCCCTCGCGCCGCTCCTTCCGCTCGCGCTCCACCGCCGCCGCCGCGTCCCCGGGCTGCGCGGGGGTCTTGGGCGCGCGTCTCCGCGGCTCGCCCCTCTGCGCCCCTTTGCCGTTCTGCTCCGACGGCCCCGGGCCCTTCTTCCTGTGGTGCGCAAAGAAGGTCCAGAAGGAAGGAAGTTTATAAAACTTACAGCAAAGACCTGGAGACATTTTCCCCTTGCGTGCCAGCCTTAAATCATTTCAGGTTCTAGTCGGTGTCTAATCAAATACTAAGGTGACTGAACTACATCAAACCAACCTGCACGAATACTAGCTTTGTAAATATGTCCCCTCTCATGAATCCTATCTATTCCATGACTTAAAAACTTGTTTCCACATTTTAAAATTCGCATTTGAACCAAATCCATAAAGATCATCAATATGTTAATTAAACAGATTGGCAGATTTTAAGCAACCCTCTGCTGGTCGAAGACTTTAAAATATTTTCAAGGAAAATAAAATAGATAATAGAGTAGCAAAAGATAATATAGATACATCGCTTCAAGACCAAATATATCCCTGCTAGGTATAAAACAACACGTATCACAATCTTTTACTATAACTGAAACGTTCCAAAACATGTAAATATGAATATGTCTGTTTCAGAAACCAAATCTAATAGCACATTGTCCATAGTAGAACAAATTAGTTCTGGCTTGATCGTGTATACCCACATGATTTTGGGGGAGTCGGTGAGGAAACGAGCTAACCATATTCTACATTTTTAATTCCTCAAGTTAAAATAATAAATCATATTGACATTCTGGAAGTCAGTATTTTTTTTCCTCCAGCTATCCCTAAAGCTTATTTCCGAATGGGGTCCAAAAGAAGCAACCAGTTTGAATAGTACACTTCTATGCTGGCAATGATAAAAGTAAGGGAAGAGGCTTGGCAACCTTTGAATGAAGTAAAATACCATTTGTTTGTACCTTCGGTACTTCTCTCTACACCGAAGTGCGCTTAATTTGGAGAAGTTCCAGAATTTGCAAAGAGTAAGGGTCTTGCCTAAGCATTCTGAAAGCACATAATCTAATATGCAGTTAAAATAGAGGCCATCTCAGGCTCATACTGGAATCCTAAGGCCCTCAAGGAGGGCCCTTCAGAGGCGGGACGGAATCTGATTGGAAGTCCAAAGGCAGATGTCATCAATGAAAATCAAGAAAAATACAAAATGGGGAAGAGCAGGGCCGATGCTGTCGTGGGCGAGTAAACATGCAGTTGCCGATTTAGGTTGTGGGGTGGGCGTGATAGAACACACAAGGGATTTCACACGGTACAGAACAAAACAGAAGCACAGAGTTCTGCTTAAGGCTGTTAGATCACTCGGGCCTTTTGAAGTGAAAGGGATTTGGATCTGAAAGAACCGCAAAGGTGGAGCTGCTATGTGAGGGATGGAAGATGAGCATATAATAGTCACTACCAAATCGTTTCTTGCGGGAGTGTGATGTTTGTATGCACACGTTTTGCCAACTCCATAAGGCACAGTTGCTCTTGTTGGAGTTTATATTGAGTCAACTTGCTGTTCTTGAAAGACAGATAAAGTTCTGGTGAGGATTTCAGGGAACACCTTGGATGAAGATGCTTTGGGAAAAGGTGAGCATTACACAAACAGCAGGAAGGAGTTCTTCAGTCTCTGTTATCCTGCTCCACTAACTATAGCCTTCTCATCTCTGACTTTATTGTGTTTCCACTGGTCGGTACACAGAACACAAAGCAAGGAAGCTCCGATAATTGGAAACAAAACAGATTGTCATCGTTTCAATACTGATTCTTCCTGAAGTTGTCCCACCCTTTACCTTCTACCTGCCTCTCTCCTCCTGATCCTACACCTCCAGTTCTTCACTGTATAATTTATATCATCACTACATATATTTGCCCCTGTTAAAATTCATCTAATAAGTGAAAATGCATTTCATCTAAAAAGTGAAAACAAACCCTAAATCCTCATTCTTGAAATGTATGTAGTTTCCCACTATACATCAAAAACTGAACTGTTTTTTCTTTACTAACTTTACAGCTCCAAATTCTTCCTCTATTTAAAGATATCATCTTCTAACCAGTCCTAAACTGTACCTGCAAAATATCTGTTTCTTTATCATCCAAGACAGTGGGTCACCAAATGCTATTAATTCTTTCTTCACTCAAGTATGACTGATGTCCTTTCTGTAGTCTTTCCAAGTAGTTTAGATTCCCTCTTTCCATGGAATACATATTACTTCTACTCTGTCTACCTCCCCTCAGTTCCTAGGTATCTTCTAAAGCTTAATTCAGAAGCCTTTGTCCAGTGGCCTCAAATTACTAGATATGTATTTTCTGGCTTTGATCAATCCAGTATCTTGGTTAACTGCCCATGAGTCTGTCTTCCCTGGGATACTGTGTGGTCTCACCTCCAGGTTCTGTAAGAAAGGGAATCATGGTCTAAACATCTTTATACCCTCTGAATCCAAGCACAGTGTTTGTTTATGGTAAATACATAATGATTCCATATTGAGTAATAGCCCCAAGCATTGAATGCCTACCATATACCAACCTTAGGATACACATTCTCTTTTAATACCTGCCACAGTACTGTGTGATAGGTTATTATTGCCTATTGTGGCAGACCCAGGAATGTAATCCAGACCTGTTTAACTCTGAAGTCCTTGATGCTATTGTGTGAGCTTTGTCTGAAAGCAGAACCAAAAGCCTTCCTTGGGATCCACTTCTACCCAGTGGGATAGAAGCAATCAGTCCCTGTCCAAGTTCTAACAGCAATCTGGTGCCTAGAAGGCAGGTGCTATGTTATCCTTCTTTGCATGAATTCTTGGTAAACAGCATTCTACCTCGACATAAACATAATTTCTAATGAATCAATCAGTTGAAAGAAATTACCTGATCATAGTCTCTCTTGCTGAAAATTTCAGTGGCTTTCCTTTATTCCTAGGATAAAATCTATAAAATGTAACCTGTCCCTACACTGCCTCACCAGCTACCTTTTGCCCACTCTCCCTCTGCTACCTGCACTGGAGTCAATGTTTACCCTTTGGGAGGTCCCCACACCTGCTTCCTTCAGGCCACACCCCTGCGCAGATGCCTGGGGTACCCTGCTCCTAATAATTCCCTAATCACCTTTCAGAGCTTAGCATAAAAGAAACATCCTCAAAGAAGACTTCTCTCCTGCTGCTTTCCATCGGTCAGTTCACCCATCACATTCTTTCAGAGTGCGCTTCCAATTACAGGAGCGATAAATGAACACAGATCAAATAGCTTTTTTCACTATGGCAAGAGCTGAATTCAAGATTGGGCAGTCAGTAATGGATCAGTTAAATTAGGTGTGCACGATAGGGAAGAAAAACTTTTAGCACAGATATCCTGCAGGATGATTTGTTCTAGACAGGGAGCCCCTGGGACTGGTTCTCTCTCTGCATGGGGTCTGAGAAGAAGCA